>JBBBDQ010028654.1:690000-907500 GCA_037127315.1 Ascarosepion bandense | reverse complement strand
GTAGTACAACCAATATATGTATTGGGTTTATTTTTAGTACCAGAGATACAATCTCTGAACTGGCATGTAAATTGATACACTACATTGGTTTTTTGAAGAGAATTTAGTTTAGTGCTTGTAGGGTTATTAGAGACTATGAAGTCAATTGTTTTGAATTTTTTATAATATATAATGAATTTAATTTGGTTATTACTATCCACTGGTTTAACATTTCTACGTATTATTTTTTTGAGAGTTTTTTCATCTTGTTTGTAATTATTATGTATTTGGTTGCAATAGTATTGTGTTACTGTCTTAATAACCTCTTTGAAGATGGCTCATGTAAGCCGAAAACTTAGATCCAACTTAATAAAAATTATCCAAATGTTGAAGAATTTTTGTCTTTATTTTTAACTGAAATTAAAGCCAAAATCTGACGTATAGAACAGCTCATGATTAAACATAATAGACATTCATTGTCTCTTATATTTAACAGTATATGTTTAGAAAATTATTTGCTGCCTAAATATATATTTATATGTACGTATATATGTATGTGTATATAGATGTGTATATATGTATGTGTGTGTGTGTGTGTGTGTGTGTATATATATATATATATATATATATATATATATATATTAATTATAAGTTATATTTTAGAACACATACAAATTATAATTTACTACAAAAGTATACATTTTGTTTTGACATCGAAAATCAATGTCTCATCAGGTAGTTGATATTGATGGTACTAAACATTATTTTTGAAAAAGAAAATTAAAAAATTTCACTTCCTCTTTATTTTTGGAAAATTGTACAAAGTAAAGAGGATAGAAAAGAAGGGAAAAGAAAAAAGAAAATCGAAAAAGAGAGGTAAAACAAAAAGGAAAGAGAGATACATAGGAAATAAAGAGTGTGATTCAGAAAATAGAAAGAACACAGAGGAAATATTGAGAAAATAGAAATAAAAATATTGAGAAAATAAAAATAAAAATAAAAAGTGCAAATGAAAAGCTAAGGAGAAGACATGAGAGAAAGAAAGAGCTAAGAGGAAAGAGCTGATGATAACTGCTCAGAGAAATAGACCCAAAATTTGGTAGAAGGTGAAATATAGATAGATACACATAAGGGTCACATGACATCTGGAATTAACAAAAAGGAAGAAATGAGAAAATGCACAGAGTGAAGAAAGTGTTGATGTGGGGGTGAGAAATGACAGTAGAAAGCGTAAAAGTGATAGAAATATCAAACAATTGGCCGGAAGTGGATTGCAGTTAGATACGTTCGTTGTTACATCATTTCAAACTGAAACCTTTGGCATTTTTTATAAAAAATGATGAAATCACATACACAAACATATTAATTATTTAAAAAGCACAGAACTAAGGATATTTAGAAAAAACACATGAAAATATAAATTTAAAATCTATTTATATAAAACTTAAGAGGTAAAAATATACCAGGAGAGATATCATACAGTTAGAAGTGGTACTAAGATTAATACTTTGAAGGTTTATCATTTCTAGAGATCCAAACTTTAGATTTAGTAATTTTAGTAAGATTGTAAGGTTAGTTCTTTAATGTGTTTGCAAATTACTGTGATTTCATGCCTCTGGTCTAGTAATATGTCAGTCCTCATGTATTTAATAATTTCCATTTTTTCATGTAGACAAAGGAAAATGGTACTTTTACCAATCTAGATGTTCTTGCCTGCTTGAGGATTTTCCATTTAACTTTAGGTGTCTTATTTTCATGTTTTAACTTCCAAAAATATTTAGAAAGTGATGTCATATTTTGTTTGTTTTTGTTGTTGAAGGATGAAAGGTGATTGTAAAAGCACTTTTTAAAAAAGTTCATAGTATTTCCGATATAAATTTTAGCATCTTTAGTATTCTCCACAGATGAAATCAAACACATATATACCAGGGATTTTGTTAAGCATTTGTTAGGTAGTGGGCATTGGCTTGGGTTTCTACAATTACATGAGTAATTATTATGGGGCAAACTGACATGGGTGTTAGAGTTGTTTTTGTTGTATGATTTCAAAATTTTATTCTTTTGTAATTTAATTAATTTTTCTAAATTGTTGGAGCAACTATAACTGAGTTTTATTGTATCCCTATTGAAAATTTTGCTTAAAGGGTTATTTTGGGAGAAATGTTTATCTATTAGTTCAAGAAATTTGTGTCCCAGTTTAAAATTAACAAACTGATGAAATGGAGGGTTGTACCATATGATTTTTCTGCTTCTGTTTTTCCATTCTGAGCTACCAGATTTTACCACAAAATTGATCTTGGAAGATTGTATTTTTTTTTTAATGTACACACCATAGTGGGGGCGCTAGAAGGTGTCATCAGTGATGTCTTTGCATGGATCACTAGGGGTTTCGGGTCTCTCAACATCATACCCCACTCACCGCGCCGACCCAACCTGACCCAACCCAATCAATTTCTGGTCCACCCTCTATAAACACTTTCAGACACTGGAAACATTTATAATGTTTAGGCCCTGTACGAATTCTTACAAATGCTTTTGATTGGTGACAGACAGAGCCAATTTATATCAAGTGGCGAACCAAACATGAACTCATCCTAAAATATATTAAGCAATTTAATTTAAAGAAAACAAAAAACCCTTCGACTAAGAATTAATCACGATTTGCTTAAAAATAAATAAATATCTACAAATATATATAATTTTAGGTCGTTTCTAAAAAAAAAATAAATTCTGTTTATAAATACAAGTATCTACAAATATGTATAAATTTAAAATCGTTCAAAAAAAATTATGAAAGTAAATATATATATATATATATATATATATATATATATATATACAAAAGTACTTAAAATCCATTTAAAACACACATAAATATATGATAAATTATGTACAAGTAAAACCTTAACTACAATTAAATACATTAATTTAAAACTAATTTATGCATTTTATCTTATTTACTAGTGCTATTAATAAAAAAAAATGAAGAGAACTCAGAAATGCAGAATTTCGAGGAATTTTAGCTAAAAGTTTGTTTTTGAAATCCAGGTACTCGCTCTTTTGATCCATAACCAATTGGCTGTTCTTTCTGCTGTTTCAGTTATGGACTTGAGTGCTTTTCTTTTTTTAACTCCCACTCTCCCAATATCTGTTAAGGCTTTGCTTAAGGAACTTGCTGCAAATCCTCTAGTCCTCACTTCTATGGGAGTGCAGCTATCCCTCCAGCCTTTAACCCTGCAACTCTCTAACAGTTCGTCGTATTTTAACTTTTTCCTTTCATGGGCTTCTTCTGCGTTTTCTTCCCAGGGGACTGTCAGTTCCCACAAAACTATCTTCTTCAAATTATGTGAGAAGAAAACTATATCTGGGCAAAGTTTTGTGGTGGTAATTTGCTCTGGGAATTTCAATTGCGAGCCTATATCGGCCCTTAGTTTTCAGTCTGTTGCAGGAGATAACTGGTTTGGATTTACCTTTCTATTTTGTGAGATTTTCGTGCCTGCTTTAATGAATTTTATTTGCCTTGCGTCTGGGTTGTAAACATTATCTTTGATAGCATTTTGAACTATTTTCAACAGCCAGATTTACAGCTACTCAGGATATGCTTTAAAGTACCTTTGCACCCACAAAAATGACAATTTGGTGACTTAGTTTTATACTATAATTGTAAGTTTGCAGGGCTTGGCAGGGTGTCGTATACTGCCCAAATCAGAAATTGTAATCTGGAGTCATCGTGTCATATTTCGGACCATTTGATTTGGTGACTCAACATAGAGCTCTATTTGGTCCATGCCCCTTGCTGTCTCATCCCGACTTGGATTGCTATTTGTTTTTCTTCTTCACCATTTCTGATTTC
This sequence comes from Ascarosepion bandense, assembly GCA_037127315.1. Taxonomy (NCBI): domain Eukaryota; kingdom Metazoa; phylum Mollusca; class Cephalopoda; order Sepiida; family Sepiidae; genus Ascarosepion; species Ascarosepion bandense. The sequence continues at coordinate 903,668 of JBBBDQ010028654.1, read as the reverse complement.
TTCCTGCAAAAGATGACTTTTCTTTCTTCCTTGCAGTTTCTCATATTTTTCTGAGGGGGAAAACCCGAGGCCTGCGCATCCAGTAGCTATGGTCCCTAGTATTGCCTTTTCTCAGATTCTTTCTTTTGGTGTATTCAATTCTTTCGTGACGTTCCATTTTTTACCTGTATATTCTGATATTCCCACACCGACTACTTTGATAACTGATGTCTTTAAGAATTTTATCATAAATTGTTTTGTGCTTATTGAAAATTTCCGTATTTGAGGAGTGTTTGTTAATGCAGCATTTAACTGATACTGGAATATGTTTGATAACAGTTGGTGGGCAATTAGAGCTAGGGTTTATATAGATTGGGTTAGCATTATTTTTCCTGTAAGGTTGAAAAGTAATAGAAACTAAGTCTAATGTTATGTCTAAGAAGTCAACTTGTTTAATATTAGGGTTAATTACTACGCTGATACTAGAAGATTTAAAAATTCTATGAATTAATTTTCTAAGTCTGTCAACCTTACCTCTAGCGGATTTATTTACTATTATGAGTCTGTCATCTCTATAAAGTCCTATATTTTTAATATTGATTTTTTCATATGCCATGAGATTGTACAGGAGAAATCATCTGACTAAATTCAAAGACTCTGCAGAATCCAGAGCACCCATTATTATAGATAGGCATGTGTGTGTGTGTATATATATATATATATATATATATATATATATATACTGTAATGGTTGTTACAATATTTTTAAATTCATAGTATCATTACACAAAAAATTTCTCATGTTTCAAAGCCAGCCCATTATGTTTTGGCTTCATCCTCAGGTGATTTTTTTTTTTTTTTAGAAATGAGAATTATCTAGTTGAAAAGACCGTTTATTTGTGTTGGATTTGTTATTTTTGGGTGTTAGAGGGGTTGGTCTGTATTTTGAGTTCCGTTGACCTTTTTACTGGTCTTTACTGGAATATTATGAAATGTTATATTTTATATTATAAAATAGCTTAATATTATGGAATATTATAAAATATTTTTTATGAAAGATATATTTTGTAAAGAATATTTTTTATAAAAAACAAAAAAATAAAAAAACAGCAAAAAGCACACATCCCAATACAAAAAACATACATTAAATTAAGGAGACACCAACCCCAAAACAAAACAACACCTACCAACCCCTATACTTTTTATGAAAGATATATTTTGAAAAAGGTATATTTTATAAAAAACAAAAAAATAAAAAAAACAAGAAAAAGCACACACCCCAATACAAAATAACAGACATTAAATTAAGGAGAAACCAACCTCAAAACAAAACAACACCTACCAACCCCGAAACCAAACAAGCTAGGCGCCAGCACCACCAGCCCTTTCAAGATTAATAGATTAACCTATCATGAACTCTGCCAAAAACAAACACTTGACCCTAAGACCAGTAAAAAGGTCAACGGAACTCAAAATACAGACCAACCCCTCTAACACCCAAAAATAACAAATCCAACACAAATAAACAGTATTGCTATTCTATTTGTATTTAAAGTCAATTTATGTTTTTAAAATCATTTTTTCTATTTGTTCTGTTCAACCAAAATAAGATTTAACAACACCTTCAGAATTAATGCTAGCTTTGTAAGTTGTACATTTGATCATACATTGACCGTTAAGTGTGCAGATTGTCTTTTTTTAGCCGTTACAATTTATGTTGGCAGGGTTACTATTATTGATAGTGGAGTTACTATTATTTTGCAGGTTGGACATGTTTTTATTTAATATCATACTGTTCTGTAGTGAGAAATATGTATCAAATTTCTTGACACAACTATAACTAAGCGTAAAATTGTTTTTTTTCAATCTTTTTTTAGTGCAGGATAATGGTTGAAATGTTTGTAGATTAAATTTAGAAACATTTTTCTGCTGTTTATTTTGATGTTATGACTAAAATGGAAGTTAAACTATGCAATGTTACATTTGTGTAATTTCCGTATCAATCAACCTGACTAAACTAACCACTTTTCTCACTTTTTGTTTTTTACTTTTTTAGTTAGTTATCTGTTTATTTATTTTTATATATTAATTTATTATCTTTCCTTCATTTTCTTTTATTATTATTTTGTATATATTCATATGTACATATGTACATGTATTCATTTATATTTTCTTCTCCCTTTTTTCAATGTCTTTGTCAACAGAAAATAAATAAAAATAAATAAGTAAATAAACAAAAGTTATCCCACTTACAATAAATGTTAAATATGGCCCCCCAAAATATTTAATATTTATTTATTTTTTAAACTGCTCTGAATTTTACTTTCATTTTTAAATTTTTTTAAAAAGCAAATTAAAATTATACATTTAAAAAATGAAAAAATTGACATCACAGATTTATAATTTATAAAGATCTTAAACAATGCTAGTGCCAAAAAACAAAATTAAAATTTAAAAACGGTCATTTCATAACATGTTTCTGATGATTATGTAGTGGATGAAAACAACAAGAAATCACTCCACTATTAATCCTAAGAAACATCATAGCAATAAACAATCAAAATGTGAAACCTAACACCATATATATATATATATATATATATATATATATATATATATATATATATATATACACTAGCATCATAGCCCGGTGTTGCCTGTGCAACTCAGAACATTTTAATTTCTTCAACGGATGAAACAAATATGTTTAAATTCACTGCAGACACTTAAAATATAATCTATATATATAAAAGGCAATCTGGGAGTCTGTGTGTGACTGTTCCCTATGCACACCTACATTTTTTAATATTTCTTTTGTTTCAAAATTACGGGGAAAAATATTGACATTTTTTTGTTGACCAAATGAATTTTTAAAACGTCAGAATAAAAATTAAATATAAAGGCTCATTTTTTTTTAATAAAAAATATTATGATTTCTGTAATGTAATTCAGCAACCATCTTAGATGTTTTATGGAAATAAAACGTCGGAATAAAAATTAAATATAAAGGCTCATTTTTTTTTTAATAAAAATATATTTTAGTTGCGTTTGACACTCGTGATTTGATTTCTTTGACACAATCTAGCAACCATTTTAGATCTTAGATGCTTTATGCAGCAAATGTAAACAATCTGCACAACTGGCCAAAAAGTGCGAAAGGGAAAATTGCTGAACTTAAACTCAAAAAGTATGTATCGACCTGGCTTCCCTGTAGATATGTGTCCCTAGAAAGTTTGAATGACATAGCTTAAAAAATGTAGGCATGCATAGGGAACAGTCACACACAGACTAACAGATTGCCTTTTATATATGTACTAGCATCATAGCCCGGCATTGCCCATGCAACTCAGAACATTTTACTAGTAGAAGATGCCACTTTTTTTTTACATATTTTGTTTTTGTTTGAAAAAACCCTTTTTTTTTTAAATATTTCTTTTGTTTCAAAATTACGGGGAAAAATATTTGCATTTATTTGTTGACCAAATGAATTTTTAAAACGTCTGCATAAAAATTAAATATAAAGGCTCATTTTTTATTTTTTTATAAAAATATTTTAGTCAGCTTTGACATGTGTAATTTGATTTCTGTGACATAATTTAGCAATCATCTTAGGTGTTTTACAGAGCAAATGTAAACAATCGGCTCAATTGGCCAAAATTGTGAAAGGGAAAATTGCTGAACTCAAAAAGTATGTGTTGACCTGGCTTCCCTGAAGATATGTCTCCCTAGAAAGTTTGAATGGCATAGCTTAAAAAATGTAGGAGTGCATAGGGAACAGTCACACACAGACTCACAGTTTACCTTTTATATATATATATATATATATATATATATATATATATATATATATATATCATAATATTTGTATTATAAGTGTTTATAATAAATATAGTAATATTTTTATTAGAAATGTTTATTAAAATCATAGTTTACTGCAACACAAGAGCTGTTGTGTTTTGGTGCTTGTTTATTCGCACCTCATCAGGCAGTGAAATATTTTTTCTGTTAGGAATCATTATATATAGAAATTTAAAAATATTACAATTGTTACCATATCAAGTCAGTTAAGTGAAGGGGTGGAATTCACAGGGTTTGTCTTAATTAACCAATTGAAAGCAAGGTCATGATGAATAAAAGGAATGAGACTATTAGGGTAGCATGGTAGAGAATTGAAATGTCATGAAATCCCAGACCCTTTAATGGCAGTTATGCAATAATAAACAGGCATTGAAACAACAGCTTTTGTGTAGCAGTAAACTATATTTTTAATAAACATTTTATAATGAAAATGTTACTATATATAATGCTCTACTAAGTATCAGTCACTCATCAAAAGTAAATTACTACACGCATTACTTCTAAGATACAGTGGGGTGAAACAAATATTTCTGTTAGAATAAGAATTATTTGAGATTATTATTATTTTTTAGTAGTATGTATCTTTATACATAAAATATATTGAATTTTGTTTCAGTTAAGGGTTTTACAATCATTAAAATACAATTTTTTATGTGTACGAATATTTGTTTCACCACACTGTATATATACACACATATATATGTTGTTGGTATGTTAGTCAAATTTGGATTTACCATTTAGTTAAATAAATTCATATGAAATCTAACAAACTGTTAGTCCTTTATCTTATTTTTTTTTAGTTCAATTATTTTATATTTTTATATGAATAAGTCTTGGCTAAATTGATTTTTTATGCATCTTCTTTTGTTGCTGTTTTTTTTTTTTTTTTTTTACCAAAAGGTGAGTTCTGTTATGATGAAAATGGAAAGAGCTCATGGAGAGCTCTGTAGTAGTCTTTTATCCCAGTTCAACTTATGGTCCAGATAAACATTCTTCCATCCCTCCACATTCCCTTTACATTACTTATAAAAGTCTCATCTCTGCTGCAATACCCAGCATTCATGTCCAAGGCTTTGTTTGCTTCTAAAATAACAAAATGGACTTATATCAAATCATCATTCAATATTGAATCATATCAAGCAATTTCTAAGGTTCAATACATGTCTTTGAAATCACCTGGTGGTCACTTTTGAAATATACATAACTCTTCATTCATTTTTTTTTTTGGAAGAGAATTTCTTAAGATGCTTTTTTCGAGTATGCAATAACAATCTTTTTTCAATATAACAAAAGAAGAATTACAAAGGGACTTAATGAGAAAATTCTTTATCTTGCTAAACTTTTTTCTTTGCGTTTTCTTTATTTCTCAATATCATCATCATTATTATTATGATAGTTTTTTTTGGTTAGATACTTTGGCATGGGATTATGGTTAGTGAAGATAGTTTAATTGACAATTACTATTGAGCAGTGAATATGATCCTCACCTGGTGCACCATAAAAAATTCTGTATTAAATGACTCAACAAGTGTTGATATATAAAATCAACCAATCTGATCTTTACTACTGAGGAATGAATTTCATCCTCACTGGGTGCCCCATACCAAATTCAGCATTACATAACCTAATAAAGTTTGACATATTAAAACATCAACCAAGCTATTTGATGCTCACTGGGGGCATCAGACAAAATGCGATGCTGAATAACCCAACATGGATTGACATGTAATAAACTCAACCAACCAAACCGTTACTACTAAGTAAGTGAGTTTGATTCTCACTGGGTGCCCCATATAAAATTTGATGTTGAATAACTCAACAAGGGTTGACAGGTTATAAAATCAATAAAAAATTCATTATTACTGTATTGAAATTGAAGCTCAATGGATGGTGCTTCCCTACCACCAAAAAAACACAGACTGATTTTAAACAGCCCAACAGTTTTATTCTTTTATGTACTACATCCTTCAGGACATTACTACTGACTAGTGGGTCCTGGGCGTGATGCTAAACTGCATCCGGCAGCAAAGCCTCTGATTGGGAGGCTGTGGGGAGCATAGAACCACCTCTTAATTACTGTTGCTCCCAGCTCCACTCTGACCCAGGGTGGTAACAATGGTTAGAGTTCCAGCTATGGGCAAATAGTTAACCCCCAAACTGGGGTCAAAACACTATGAAAATATAAAAATACACTTTTATAGAAATAGACTTTTATAGAAAAATATATATTTTTGAAGGAAAAATATTACCAACAATACACTTTTGAAGAAAAAATTATTACGATAACACTTTTTTGAAGGGTAAAAAAAATCTCAGCAAAACATTTTTGAATACAAAACTAGAAGACATTTTCAGTTTTCTAAAATAAAGAATAAAAACAAAAGATTTTCATTAAAATTTGACTAAATCAACCTCACTATAACCGAACATTAAAAAATACATTTAAACCCTACCTTTTTGGCATGAAATAACTCACAGGGGTTGATATGCCATTAAACAAAGCTCAAACTCAAACTACTGACTAGTGATTACGAGATTACTAGGTCCCCACCCACAGCTCATGTCTAACTTCAAATAACCCAAGAAAGGTTGATATAACATAAAATCAACTAATCATTATTAGTGTGTAGTGAGTTTGATCCTCACTAAGTACCCCATATAAAATTCACCATTAGATAAACCAATAAATGTTAATGCCGTGGAATCTACCAATCTAATCTAATCTTTCTGGGGCAAGATCACCAAAAATTGATTATTGCTTGTATGCACTTTATCAAACTACTATTCCTTTTTTGCTTCTCATTTGTTAGCCATATATTTTACAATTTATTTGAGTTCTAGATAGAAAAATAATGCTGAACTGTAATGAAATATCAATTCTCTGATATGGCAGGAATGCTCGACAATTTTCTCACAGATGAAAATGCAGCAACAAAGGTCGCTCATTTTATTGAATGAACCAAACATGTGTCGTGTATTTTCTTCCAAAAGTAAAAATCCAAACCATGTCTCAAACTTGTTAATAAAGAAATTGACAAGATATGCAATTTATCTGACCAATGATAGACACTTTGGATGCTTATATAAACTGTTGATTACCAGAGCAAATTATGCTGAAGGTTCATGCATGTTTATGAGTTAGTGACTGGTATTGTTAGCAACCATTGGTATGTTGGTGACCATTAGTTTCAACCTTCAGTGACTCTGCATGAATCTTTTGCGCTGACAAGCTATTTTAGTACCAATGAAAATAGCAAGTTTAATCTGAAGCATATCCCTGAATCTGATGGAACATCAACTGGCTTCTCCATAGTTTATTAGATGAGGAAAGCATAACTTGTTTGCAAGATGTGCAACATAAAGCAGCCTGTGTATGCTTTCTGCTTGAGATTATTAGAAATAGAATTTTCTGTCTACCAGCAGTTAAGCCATGAGAAGGTGGATGCTGATAGAATTGTTTACGGTATTTGCAAAGGAAATTTTGGGGGGCTTACAAATTGTTTATGGTAAGGCAATTGCAACACGAGTCACCAGATGAGTATCTGACAGAATTATGAGCTCTTTTAGTTCTCTTCAGCAGTATGATTGATTTCAGTTTAGACTGTATATTTTTTGTGAGGCTTCTCGAGTAAGTGAAGCAGCTCCTTTGAGTGTCATCCAGAACAGAAATTGGGATGTTGCTGACCATTATTCTTGATCCTGCACAAATGTTTTGCACTTACTGAAAAAGAAATTTGAAGCTTTTTTTTTATTCTGCTGACAAATGTACCCTGTATCAAAAGGATCAGGAAAAGCTTGAACAATTCCAACAAGCCAAGCTCCAGCAGATCCTCAACCTGAAATGACAGCAATGACACACCAATAATGAAATCCTCAATTATTCAGAAATGTTTAGTATTAAAGCTGCCATCTACAAACATCACTTCAGGTAGTCAGGACATGTCACCTGAATGGCCTCTTCCAATCTTTTGCAGACCACTTTTTACAGTGACTTTTTCAATGGCAAGTAACATTGTGGCGCCTCAAAACAGATTAAAAGACCAACTGAAGTCTTCCTTCAGTACATCTAGAATCAGCCCTAACACCTGGAAAACAGAAGGCACCTACCATCCATCCTGATGAAGAGCAATTAATTTTGGTTGTTCAACTTTCAAGGAGAGCAGGATGACTAAAGAGAAAGTCAAAAGAAAGTCTGGTAGCTCCAGTAAAGACCATCACCCACCCTATCATGGTCCCAATACTCGGGACTGTCCCATTTTCAAATTGGCATCCTGAGCCATGTCAGGTTCAAGCATTTTGGAGGTATCGGAAGAACCAAACTCAGACAGGTGGTGCCTCTGACAAATGCTGAGAATACTATGAAGAGAAGATGTGAGAAATAGGGAAGTCTTAAGGAAGGTAAGAACAACAAGAAAACTTACATTTACAATTAGAAAGTAGAAATTTATAGAACAGAGGGACTAGATGATTTAACATAAATCAATTGCTAGTTCTGTAGATAGAAAATTTGGTGTACTGTGTCAGGCTAGACAATTTTCTCTCTGGAATCTATCTTATATATTTCTGCCATTTGTCTGTGCTTTGAATATTGCTGCTGCATATTTTCTGGTACTCTTGTTATATATTTAGAGATTCGTGATAAATTATATATTTAGAGATTCTTGATAAAAAACAAAGCATCAGAAATGTTATTGGTTCTGACCTGACATCATGGCTTTTGTCACTTCCCGACTGTCATAATGTAGCCTTAGTACTGCTTCTATGAATATTTTCTTGGTAACTGTTCTGATGAACTTTCTTCTATGATACCTAGACTTTATGAATTTAAGTGCAGTCCTAGATTGGTCATAAGGTGTCATCATTTTAGATTTGAATTGGCAAGATATAGCTGTATGTTCTATGTGAACACTTTCTTTTCTCACATTTCTTGCCTGCATCTTGCTTTCCAGCTAAATTTGATCTTCAAAAATTTAAATGCAATGTCAATTGTGTTCTACTGTCATGTTGATTTCACTTCATTCATTGTTTTCACTTTTTCATAATGTTTTTCTTTTTCTTATTCTTTCACATCCTGTAAACTTTGTCTTAGTAGCTTTATTTCCTTACTTGGGTGAAATGATTTTTAAAAATGTTACAGTTCATCAATATTCACCACCATTCTCATGTTATGCATGTTCTTCCTTATCTTGCATAAATATCATACATATTTTTTAGCTAAAAGCAGTTGATAAAAGAATCATTTTTAAACTTACCAGTTGTTAAATTTTAAAATGTTTTAAATATTATACGCATAATGTATAGAATCAATAATTTCCAGTGAAAATTTTGCATAACAAATGTTTTATTCTTGTCATAAAAGAGAGCAAGCTTTGAATAGTAAAATTAATTTAACAAACGTTTCTTCTTTCATGCAGATGATAAATTGATAGACAATTAATCAAGAATCAATATGGCAAACTATTTCAAAAGGTTTTATTCTTTCTATCATTCTGCTTATTGCAAAGCACATGAAATGGATACATTGTTAATGACGTCCGAAATCTTTCAACTGTTTCACCCTCTATTTTCTTTTTAGTCTATTTTCTACTTAAGTTTTCACACTCATAGGTTTATTCAACCTATACAGTAAGGCAATTTTAAGAAAATTAGAGGTCCTGCCAAGTTTCATTACTGGTGGTTACAATCTTAAAATAAAATTTGCAGATGACATAGTATTGATAGAAGACATAGAAAGGAAACTACAAAAGCTTCAACAGAAAGTTGTGAAAGAAAGTGAGAAGAAAGGACTACATACAAACTACAAAACAATGCATGGTTATCAGTAAAATGATGATTCCAAAATGCAAATTACAAATCAGGGACACTAAAATCAAACAAGTAAAGAAATTTAAATAACTAGGATTTTAAAACATATTTGGATGGCCAAGGTTGCATTCCAAAAGCTAAGCAGAGTATTAAGAATGAAAATTTTTGTTGGAAACAAAGAAAAGAGTACTGAACTGTTATGTGATGTCTGTACTCCTGCATGGCAGTGAATGCTCACAAAAATAAAGAAGAGACATGAAGTGACAGAAATGTGGTTCTACAGAAAGATGCTGAGGATACTATGGACTGAATGCATGAGCAACAATGAGGTTTTGAAGAAAATGTAAACAAAAAGGAAGCTTATACTTTACATCAGGAAGAGGCAGTTGAAATTTCTAGGGTACATAATGAGGAAGGAGGGCTTAGAAAACCTGATGCACACAAAACAGATTGAGGGAGAGAAGAACAGAGGAAAGCAGAGTGTAACGTACTTGTTGAACTTGAGCAAATGGATAGCAGAACAGAGTTTAAGAGAAATAACAAAAAGCCAAGTTCTTCATAGAGTGTTTACACCAGTCTAAACTGGTAGCTTCTTTTTTAATCAATTCACCCCAAGCAAGGCAGAAATGTCACTAACACACAAGAGGCTACTGGAAAGGAAAAGAGATTGAAAAATTGAGAAGAAACTGAAGACACAATTCTAACCAAGAAACAAATGATAAGTATTTTTGTCCAAATGGCTGGGAGGAGTTTACACCAGACTATAGACAAACCTATCTACTCGCGTTGTGTCAGTTCAACACCAAGACAACTTGGTGCCAGAAAAACACAACTTTTTTTTATAACTGAATAAAAGTAATCTATTAATGATTACAACCTTAATTAGTGAATATATGTTTTCAAATAATGCATTTGAAAAGGCATTATGTAAAATTTGAAGCAGTTTTTTGTTTTCTGTTATTTTTTAATAAAGTAAATTGTAAAGAAATTTATTTTTAATCAAGTATATTGACAAATAAAAAATAATTCAAGAAAACACACTTGTTTTTAATTATTTTTTTAATAAAGCCAATAGAAAAATGAAAAATAAAATAAAGCAAATTTTTGTTTTTAATTATTTTTATTAAAGAAAATCATAGTGTAATTTATTTTTTAATAAAGTAAATCACCATTCCAAAATATTTTTATAAGAAATAATTTAATAATTTAGGATTTACTTTATAGAAAATAATTAAAAACAAAGAACTGGTTCATGATTTATGTAATGCCTTTTTTAAATGCCTTATTTGAAGAAAAATATTCACTAATTAAGTTTTAATCCTTAAATTATTTTTATTTGGTTATAAACAACTTATGTTTATTTGATGCTGAGTTGTCCTGGTGTTGAGTTCACTCTCAGCTGAGTTATCCTAGTGTTCAGTCAATGGTGTTCAGACAGCAGTGCTGACTTGGTAGTATTGAAGTGTTCCTTCTCAACTCCCTTGAAATTAAGTAACAAGTCTCCTAAATATTCCAGCATTCTTCTCAGTATTCTGTTTTCTTGATGATTCCAATTAGTCAAATAATTTCTAATTCCTCTAATAATTTTCCTAGGCTCTTCAGGGCTATTCCTAATACTTCAATAAAGTCTGGAGTGGTTGTTACTTTGTCTTAAACAAATTTCTTAGACATAAGAGCAGCAAGTTCTAGAGACAGTGCAAGCAAAAAGGAAATTTATAACTTATATAGTATGATACTTCATATTAGGAAGAGGTGGTTGAAATTTCTAGGGCATATAATGAGGAAAGTGGGCTTGGAAAATTTGGTACTCATAGTACAGATTGAAGGCAAGAGTGATAGAGGAAAAATGCATAACCTATCTGGTGAGCCTGAGTGAATGTATAGTTGTGGGGTTTCATACATTGACACCCACACACACACACACACACACACACACACACACGCATGGTCACTCGGTGTCCACATGATGACTGGTTCCCACCAAAAACGATGCTAATAAAAACGGAAAACATCACGTGGTACACTAGTTAGGATTTCGTCCCGGGACAAGAGCAAACATGTCTTCCTAACTCACACAAACACATGCGCACTAATTGCGTGTAGCATTTAGTAGCACAAAAATTTCTTTTATTTTTCTTCTCCTACATTAACACTATGCACATTAACTTTCATTCAAACAGGACTTTACATAAAATAACTTCCTACACATAAATCCACAATTTTTCCAACCTTCGTCAGTAGAAATCCACCGACTGCTACATTCGCATGTAAGTCTCTCTCTCTCTCTCTCTCTACTCAACGCACACACAGACACAGAACTTTGTCTTCTGTCTGACTTTCTTCATCAAGGATTTGAACTTTGAACTCTTTACGAAAATCTTAACAATTGTTGCAAACCTTTCTTTCAGCTAGAGAAAAAACTTCATACATCTTATTTTGTTTCTACGAACAGACGAAGGGGAATGACTCTTTCCTTTTCACTTTCTTATGCATGCTCTCTCAACCCCATGTAACCTTTGTCAATACATTGTTTTTCTGGTTACTTTCGCCTTTTTGTTCTTTCTTAAATCCTGCTTTAAAATCATGACCCCATGTTACGTCGAGTCGACTCATAAATCTAAATTAGTAAATGGACGCTTCGTCAACTACATAGTAGAGCAGGGTTTGATAAAGATAGCCAAATGATAAAATTTATTAAGAACTACAAAGGAGAGGAAGTGTCCCTTCAGATTGCCAATGAAGAGAGAAAGGAGAAAGATAAACTAAATAAAGCTCTACTAACAAATCTTTTTTTTAATGTGTATTACAATTTATTCAGCTTAATTGAAATATATTAAATACCTGAATAATTGAATCTCAAGGCATCTAACTCAGAAGCTACAGATGGCTGGTACCACTGAAAAAACATTGCTTGACAGCATTTTGGTAGCTTTATTTAATGGTCTGTGAAGTACTGAAAAGTTTACAATATTACTTCATGAATTTACTCAGATTTATAGTGATGGTAAACTGTATCCGGCAGCAAGGCCTCTGATTGGCAGGTTGTGAGGAACATGGAACTACCTCTTAATTGCTGTTGTTCCCAGGTTCACCCTGACCCGGAGTGGTAGCATCTGTTAGGGTCTCAGCTATGGGCAAATATTTAACCCCCAAACTGGGGTTCAAAACACTATGAAAGTATAAAAATACACTTTTATAGAAATATATATATATAAAAATAGACTTTTATAGAAAAATATATATTTTTGAAGGAAAAGAATTACCAACAATACATTTTTGAAGAAAAAATGATTACCATAACACATTTTTGAAGGAAAAAATGATTCTCAGCAAAACATTTTTGAATACAAAACTAGAAGGCATTTTCAGTTTTCTAAAATACAAAAAGAATAAAAACAAAATATTTTCATCAAAATCTGACTAAATCAACCTTCTTACTATAACCAAACATTAAAAAATACCTTAAAACCCCACCTTTTTGGCATTAAAAAACCCACAGAGGTTGATATGCTGTTAAACAAAACTTACTCAGATTTATAGAAATATTTCTGTGAATATTACAAAATTTCTGTTGTTATTTTAGAAAGAATGTCTGTTAAACAAAAAATACTATTTTTTCATTGTAATTTGCCCACTACTAGAAAACATCAGCCTGAAGAAAATCTTGACAAGATTTTGAAAATTCTGAACTGCATTTGTGACTTTGAGACATTGACAAAGCCAGATATGAGAGATTTCCTTCCTCCTCCTTCTCCTCTTTGGTCCCATTTGCCTGTGGAAAATAGAACTACAGCTACAACATATTAGGGGCTAGAGTTTCTGTAGTGAGTAAGATTTTAGTGGGTGGATTTGCAAGCTCTACATCCAAATGATTTTAGATTCACAGTTGTCCTTTGAGACTGGTTACCAACCAAAGAAAAGAATATCCAGTCTACCCTGTTATTTTACCAATAGCTGTTGATTAGTTTATTTGGAGTACCTCTATTAATGCAATACTGTTTAATCAGATAAAGCAAAGCCTGCTGGGGAAAGAAAACTTCACAGCTTAAAATAGCTAAAGGCCATGTTCTCATATTAGATGTAACACAAAAGTAGTCTGCCACATATTTGCAGTCTGATATGGTTGGTATTGTGCTAAGTTCTGCTACAGGCCTGTTCATTAATAAGCACTAAACAGAGTTTAAATTAGTTCAATAATTGTTATCAGTATTTTTCATGAATTTTGTCTAACCACACCAATAGAAGATGTACTTTCACTTCATAAAAATTTAAAAATAACAAGAAAAATAAAAGATTCCCAGTTCATCTCAATGTTATGATAACAATGCTGCTTTTCCAATTTGCTTAATACACCTTAATTTTCCCCATATCTGTAAATATAAAAAATGTTTTATTAAAGAAATAAAATATAAAGTTCAAGTGTTATCTAAGACATTTTAGACAAATGTTTCAGTTTTTCAGCTGAATAAAGGAAATAAAAATTGTAAGACGTAGGAAGAATAAAAAATAATATAAACAAGATAATCAACCTACAAGCCTAATATGTTTCAGACGGCCATGATTGGAATCAGGTTTAATCAAATGCCAGTTTTAGGCTTATCTTAAATGCTCAACACAATTTGCAGTTAGTTGGTCTCTGGGCCAATCAATGTGAATGGAGGGGTGGCTGGTAAAAGATGATACAAGATTAGAAAGGCTATCAATTAATTGAGGGGTCATCTTTTTGCTTTTTTATATTTTTTTATCTTGGTGCATTTTTCATTTCGAGATCAGACTGATTGAATTTCATTGATACATTTCAAGGTCATCATCACTAACTGATGGATTTCATTTCTTTCTTTCATTTTAATTTTCTTTCTCTCTTTTCATGTTTTCTTCCATTAATATTAACTTCTTTCATTTTTATTCACTCTTAATTGTTTCTGTTATTTTCTTTCTGTTATTTCATTTGTCATTTCATTATTTAATGTCATTCTTATTTTCATTTTATTCAAATTTTCGTTTCTTTTATTTGATCACATTCATACATTCTTACTTTCATGTTATTCAGTTCTTTATTCATTTTTTTCATTTTATCAATAGATTTCCATCTTTTACTTTATTAATTTTTCATTTTTCTTTTAGTTTATTTCTTTCATAATATCTTTCATTTTATCCATATTATAGCATACAAATCCTATATTATTCCAGCAAATATCTGGAAAAAAAAAGTAGAAATGCACACACACAAAATTGGATCAGAATTACTGAAAACAAATTTTCAAGAAAAAAAGATGCAGACAAATTTAGTGAGCCAGTGTGAAAATTAGTAATTCTGAATTTCAATTGGTCAGAAAAGAACAAACAGAACTTAATGACCCATGTCACTTTTCTTACCACCTAAAAAATAAGTTTTCGATTAGAGCCGACCAAGTGATTTGAGTTTACTACTTATCCATAGTTCTTGATTGGCACAGTCATCAGAGAGGACAGAGAACAGGGACAGTCAGACAGAGAGGTCTGTCACAAACTCAACCAGACACTAAAGAGAAGATGAAAACAACAATAAGGCACTTCAACTGACTCCCAAAATTATCACTGATAAGTGCATTTTAACACTGACCTTTTCTTTCTGTGTTTTTGCCAAAACAGTAACATCTCACTCCCACTCTCTCTTTCACAGTAACTTGATCACTTTTTCTTCATCACCACTTACTCCACAAAAAGAAAGAAAGAAACAAAGACTTTACTACTACTCTGTTAATACACACAGCAAGACACAGGCTGTCTTTTTCAGCAGGAATCCTTTGAACTTTTTGCTACCCTATCAAGAACAATATAAAAAAAATACAAATTGTTTATTTTACATGTATATATTAAATATCTGAATCTTTCTATTTTTCTACAAGCATTTCTTATCATGTTGTCTTTTCTTGAAATTTGCATTGTATTTTATGAACAGGATACCTCACATTAACTTCGCCTTTTAATCTGGGTATTCAGCACCCTACAATGTGAATCTTTAATTTTATTAATTTCTTTTAATTACTTAATTTTCATTCTAATAATTTCTTTCATTCTATTTTACAATTTGTCTTTCTTTCATTCTACTCCACTTTTTTCTTTCTTTCAGTCCACTCCACTTTTCTTCTTTTTTTCATTCTACGCCACATTACTTCTTTCTTTCATTCTGCTCCACATTTGTTCTTTCTTTCATTCTGCTCCACATTTGTTCTTTCTTTCATTCTGCTCCACATTTGTTCTTTCTTTCATTCTGCTCCACATTACTTCTTTCTTTCATCTGCTCCACATTTCTTCTTTCTTTCATTCTGCTCCACATTTGTTCTTTCTTTCATTCTGCTCCACATTTGTTCTTTCTTTCATTCTGCTCCACATTTCTTCTTTCTTTCATTCTACGCCACATTACTTCTTTCTTTCATTCTGCTCCACATTTCTTCTTTCTTTCATTCTGCTCCACATTACTTCTTTCTTTCATTCTGCTCCACATTTGTTCTTTCTTTCATTCTGCTCCACATTACTTCTTTCTTTCATTCTGCTCCACATTACTTCTTTCTTTCATTCTGCTCCACATTACTTCTTTCTTTCATTCTGCTCCACATTACTTCTTTCTTTCATTCTGCTCCACATTACTTCTTTCTTTCATTCTGCTCCACATTTCTTCTTTCTTTCATTCTGCTCCACATTTCTTCTTTCTTTCATTCTGCTCCACATTTCTTCTTTCTTTCATTCTGCTCCACATTTGTTCTTTCTTTCATTCTGCTCCACATTTGTTCTTTCTTTCATTCTGCTCCACATTTGTTCTTTCTTTCATTCTGCTCCACATTTCTTCCTTCTTTCATTCTGCTCCACATTTCTTCCTTCTTTCATTCTGCTCCACATTTCTTCTTTCTTTCATTCTGCTCCACATTTCTTCTTTCTTTCATTCTGCTCCACATTTCTTCTTTCTTTCATTCTGCTCCACATTTCTTCTTTCTTTCATTCTGCTCCACATTTGTTCTTTCTTTCATTCTGCTCCACATTTCTTCCTTCTTTCATTCTGCTCCACATTTCTTCCTTCTTTCATTCTTCTCCACATTTCTTCCTTCTTTCATTCTGCTCCACATTTCTTCCTTCTTTCATTCTGCTCCACATTTCTTCCTTCTTTCATTCTGCTCCACATTTCTTCCTTCTTTCATTCTGCTCCACATTTCTTCTTTCTTTCATTCTGCTCCACATTTCTTCTTTCTTTCATTCTGCTCCACATTTCTTCTTTCTTTCATTCTGCTCCACATTTCTTCTTTCTTTCATTCTGCTCCACATTTCTTCCTTCTTTCATTCTGCTCCACATTTCTTCCTTCTTTCATTCTGCTCCACATTTCTTCCTTCTTTCATTCTGCTCCACATTTCTTCTTTCTTTCATTCTGCTCCACGTTTGTTCTTTCTTTCATTCTGCTCCACATTTGTTCTTTCTTTCATTCTGCTCCACATTTCTTCCTTCTTTCATTCTGCTCCACATTTCTTCCTTCTTTCATTCTGCTCCACATTTCTTCCTTCTTTCATTCTGCTCCACATTTCTTCTTTCTTTCATTCTGCTCCACATTTCTTCTTTCTTTCATTCTGCTCCACATTTCTTCTTTCTTTCATTCTGCTACACATTTCTTCTTTCTTTCATTCTGCTCCACATTTCTTCTTTCTTTCATTCTGCTCCACATTTGTTCTTTCTTTCATTCTGCTCCACATTTCTTCTTTCTTTCATTCTGCTCCACATTTCTTCTTTCTTTCATTCTGCTCCACATTTGTTCTTTCTTTCATTCTGCTCCACATTTCTTCCTTCTTTCATTCTGCTCCACATTTCTTCCTTCTTTCATTCTGCTCCACATTTGTTCTTTCTTTCATTCTGCTCCACATTTCTTCTTTCTTTCATTCTGCTCCACATTTCTTCTTTCTTTCATTCTGCTCCACATTTCTTCTTTCTTTCATTCTGCTCCATATTTGTTCTTTCTTTCATTCTGCTCCACATTTCTTCTTTCTTTCATTCTGCTCCACATTTCTTCTTTCTTTCATTCTGCTCCACATTTCTTCTTTCTTTCATTCTGCTCCACATTTCGTCTTTCATTCATTCTGCTCCACATTTCGTCTTTCATTCATTCTGCTCCACATTTCGTCTTTCTTTCACTCTACTTTACCTTTCTTTTTTTATTAATTATACTCCAATTTTTTATTTCTTTGATTCTACTCCACATTTCTGTTTTTATTAATTCTACTCCACTTTTCTTCTATGTTTCATTCTACTCCACTTTTCTTCTTTCTTTCATTCTACTCCACTTTTCTTCTTTCTTTCATTCTACTCCACTTTTCTTCTTTCCTTCATTTTACTCCACTTTTCTTCTTTCTTTCATTCTACTCCACTTTTCTTCTATGTTTCATTCTACTCCACTTTTCTTCTTTCTTTCATTCTACTCCACTTTTCTTCTTTCTTTCATTCTACTCCACTTTTCTTCTATGTTTCATTCTACTCCACTTTTCTTCTTTCTTTCATTCTACTACACTTTTCTTCTTTCTTTCATTTTACTCCACTTTTCTTTATTCTTTTTTTTCACTCTACTCCATATTTCTTTTTTCATTAATTCTACTCCACTTTTCTTCTTTCTTTCATTCTACTCCACTTTTCTTTATTCTTTTTTTTTCACTCTACTCCATATTTCTTTTTTCATTAATTCTACTCCACTTTTTTTCTTTCTTTCATTCTACTCCACTTTTCTTCTTTCTTTCATTTTACTCCACTTTTCTTCTTTCTTTCATTTTACTCCACTTTTCTTCTTTCTCTCATTCTACTCCACTTTTCTTCTATGTTTCATTCTACTCCACTTTTCTTCTTTTTTTCATTCTACTCCACTTTTCTTCTTTCTTTCATTCTACTCCACTTTTCTTCTATGTTTCATTCTACTCCACTTTTCTTCTTTCTTTCATTCTACTCCACTTTTCTTCTTTCTTTCATTCTACTCTACTTTTCTTCTTTCTTTCATTTTACTCCACTTTTCTTTATTCTTTTTTTTAACTCTACTCCATATTTCTTTTTTCATTAATTCTACTCCACTTTTCTTCTTTCTTTCATTCTACTCCACTTTTCATCTTTCTTTTATTCTCTTCCCTCTTATTTTTCTTTTGTTATTTCCTTCATTTTTCATTTCATTTATTCTCTTTCTTTCTTTCTTTCTTTCTTTCTTTCTTTCTTAATTTAATTAATCTTGTCTATGCATTCTTCCTTTAATATTTATTCAGTTTCTTTCACTCACTCTTTCTTATAATCTTTTGATTTGTTTTGTTCATCTCTTGAAAGGTCATATGCTCCACTTACATTTTCCTGGTCAATGCCAGCAGCAAAATGTCACAGTAAATACAAAAAAGGAATATTGTTTTATAATTATGATAACTCTGAAAAAGATGATAACAATGAAAATAATGATTATGATATCTTATATTTATAACATATCACTTAATGAAAATGGTAAATATTAAGAAACAAGAAAATCTCATTATAACAAAAATTAATTGAAAAATTCCTTTGTCTTTTTGTGGCTGTCCAATTTTTATCAGAATATTTAAAGTCAGAAATATTTTTTTAGAGTATAAGAATTTTTTAAGATAGTAATAATTTTACTGATACAAGTGTAATATATTGCTTTGAACAGTATAAGTTATTGACAGATGCAAGGGTGATTGATAGATATATCTGGTCGTAGATGATGTCAAAGTGCAACAAAAGAAACAGCAACTAGCCTGAAAAGCAACTGACTGCTGGGTGTGATTGACAGATACATCCAGACATATATAAATCAACAAAGCAACAACCCGAAAAAGCAAAAATGCATGGGAGTTTTATGACTATGTACAATCTAGAATTTTGGGCTGTAGACAGAGAACTCCCACTGGCTTACAACTCCTGACGGTTTCTCATGTGCATGACTCTCTTCAGCTGCTCTCCTGCTCTACACAAGTATCACCAATGAAGAATAAAACGGTAAGATTATATATATATATATATATATATATATATATATATATATATATATATTATATATATAATGTTCCTTATTGTTTCTCCAGATCTGGTGGCCATATATAACACAAGTTCTATTATGTAACCCTTGGATGGAGAGGGAAGAGGTTCATTCATCATTTTATTGTTTAAATAGCTAGATGTAACCATAAGTTTTAATCTAATTGATTATTTTTTCACACTGTACCCTAGTGGAATTCTCTTTTGATTTTTTACTTCCCTACTACTTAGGATCTTCATAAATTTAAATACAATATCAATCAACATCTTTAGTTTTTCTGAATCCTGTATTTTTATTAAAATAAAAAGATTGATAAGTCATAAAAACAAACCAAATCAATCATAAAGCCTGTTCTTCTATTGTCCTTTCTTCTCATTAACATCTTGTTCTTTTCCACTTCCAGTAACTGCTTGTGTCTTTCTAGCAATGTTGCCTTGCTTGCATTATTTTACTATCATAATGCATTAACTGTTGGGTTGATAAATTTGGGATCATATGGAATGTTTTTTTTTTATCTCTAGAACATGTCTGGAACTTTTTACACTAAAAGTTGATTTTTAATCTTGTCAGACCATGATATTTTGTTCCAGAAGCAAATTTTCTGAAATGATATTAGATAAACTGAAGATGAGCCATACCAAGGTTTCTGAGGATGCAATTCAACTTGGGAGAGGGTCTGAAGTAGGAAGCTAAATTGTGTATATTAAATTAGCCTTGTGTCAAATATAACTGAACTCCTCACAATTTACTCCAGATCAGAAGGTTGAAAGAATATAAACTGTTTGTATAAATAAATGAGAATTTATTTATCAAACAGCATAACATTAAATTGTATTTATGATATTATTTACTGTGAAAATGTTCTAAGAGAAAGTGTAGTAAATAGTTTACAGAATTAAGAGTTCATTTGTTTTAGCGAAATTTAATTTGTACAGAAAAAGGTTAAGTCCATGTTTTTGCTGAGTGTATCAACAAAGTAGTAGTAATGTCTTGTTTCTCTCTTTCTTCAGCATGAGAGAGAAAGTAAGAGGATGCAAATGTGGGTCACTGGGGGCTGCCTGATTATTTTCTTGCTACATTGTGTTCAGCATGAACTATCTGCTGCTTCTTCCTCTCTAACTCTAACTGACCAAAATCTGTGAGATACGTAACCAACTCGATCATGTGATCATGTGTTCAGCTCATTTTGCCGCAGGAAGAAACATGACATAGGTCATTGAAAGTTCAGTTTGTTATTTTTTTGTAAATTGCTCTCTTTTCATTTTTTATAAATATTTCACACTTGCTTGTGAAATTTGCCTTGGTCCTTTTTTCAGCATCTTTTTTCCTATTGGTCAAAAATAGATTTTCACACTGGCTCAAGAATTTGCAAACAGTGAAGAAAAGAAAGTTATTTTCATTTTGTACTCACCACATATTCAACTAATTATATCTTTGCTCCCTTTGGTGTCAGTTAACAATGTATCTTTCTGTAATTCTTCTTCATCATCAGTGGCAGTCCTGTGATTAGGTGTGGTTTTAGGGTTGATATGCAACTTAACACCTAATAAGCTTCTTCCATATATATCAGTTTCATATCAGTTAGTCTTTGTGAAGGATCTTCCACTCCACTCAAGGATACTCTCAGCCAGGGATGAGACAACACAACACTGCCAACTGAGCAAAGGGACAACTTAACACCAGAAAAACATAATTTTTTATAAATGAATGAAAGTAATGTATTAAAAATTTAAATCTTAATTAGTGAATATTTTCAAGTAAGGCATTGTGAAACCAGTAAATTGTAAATGCAAATTCTACTCCATCATCTTCTTTTCTCGCACTTCTCGCCTGTGAAATTCCCTTCCATTTACTTGCTTTCCAGACAGCTATAATCTCCAAGAATTTAAATGTAAAGTCAATAGTCATCTCCTATCTCACTAACCTGCATCTTCTCTCTCATGCTCCTTTCTCCATCCACTCCACTCTCATCAGTATTCTCATCCTTCTCTTACCCACTTCCTGACACCCCCTATACACTCTTTCCCATAAATTTCCTTCTATGTAACCCCTGCAAAACAGTGGTCATAAAATGCCTTGCTCGGGGCGATATGATTATAAAAATAGTTTGTAAAGGCTTTATGTAAATTATGAACCAGTTTTGTTTTAATCCTCACTAAATTACTTTTATTCGATTATAAATAAATTGTTTTTCTGGTACTGAGTTGCCTTAGTGTTCATTCATTAGTATTGTGTTGTCCTGCACCCCTGTCAGCTCATTTTTCTTCTTTTTCTTTTGTCTAAAGTGTTATCTTGTAGGATTCTTGACTTTTATGACATGCCACAATATTTCAGTCAGTTATTCAAATGTGGAGCCAAGTTAAAATTCCAGTTGAATTCCTTGCATTCACTTATGCACAGATACCCTTGGGAAAGGTATTAATCCATCACTTCCCTCCAATTATAGGTTAAGTAACAGGACAGATTGGGTTCTATAGCCTTGGTCGGCAACCAGTCTACCACAGAAAGTAATGGCAACCTACTGCAAGATAACCTTCTGCCCAGTCAGTCATGTCTCCTTTGAGACATGATCGCTTAAGCGTGAATCATGTATGGCACTTAACTGACAATATTTCAAATTTTGTTTCTTGATAGTATTTATGAAGGCTTCCAACTGGTCTGTTTCTTATTTAATGATCTATTGCTTTGCATCAGTTATAATGAAGTCTATATAAGAGCTTCTTAGGTTGGTTTTGTGGTGTCTTTTTTCCACTCCTTGGATTCTCTGCTGCAATTCTGATGTTAATGTCTGAGTCTCTGTGAATAATCTTCCAGTTTTTCTTGAATTATGGCAGTAGAAGAAATGTTGGCTTTTATGATATGTCCATACCATTTCAGTTTTTCTTGAAGTTAGTTATGATGCTTTTTAATGAACCTGTTTCTTGACTGATGATATCCGACGATACTTCTTTTGTGATGCAATGTAAATAAAAAATGCTGAGGATGGTTCTGGAACATCTTATTTCCAATGTTTGGATTCTTTGCTGTATTTCTGCTGTTAAAGTCTAAGATTCACAGGCAAACAGAAGAACTGAGAAGGCCATTGTATACAACAGTGTAATCAATGATTTCAGGCAGATGTCTTTGTATTTCCAGATGAATCTTATTCTTGTAAACTGCCATTGTTTGTGCTGCTCTCAAAATATTATTTCTATTCCAAAACCCTCTTCACTGATATTCGAATTGTCTCACTAATTTAAGTTTCCGACCAACTAAACTTTATCTGAGCTGAAAGCTCTTTCTCATCATTCTTCAGGGGTTTTTGTCTTTACATTAATCCCAATTTTAGGCTGTAAAATTGTAAGTTCCTTCATATTTGATGTTGGTATTAAAATAATGCGAGAAATTATAAGTTTTTTGAGTGATTGCAAAGATCTTATATAACAACCAGCCAGTAATCAACTAGAATAGAAGTTGGACCTAACTGACTAAAAAACCACCAGGGCAAATTGGTAGGTGGTTTAAATAATAACCTGGGAGATTCCATTCTGTTACAGGCAAGTCTATTCCGTAAGCAGTGATTAGCTGATAATTTCAGTCTGTACATTGAGCTCCATAAATATTCAGCACAATATCCACCATTTGTCTTTGGGCCACATAGGGACATGTATTCAGTTACAACCCTGTTTATTTTTGTCTGCCAACTGGACGCTAGTTGGAAACATCAGGAAGGTGGGTCTCACACTCTTGAATGTTCACCTTCCTACAGGGAGACAAAAGAAGACCGCCATGTTGGTTATTTGACTTCTACAAGTGATGAAGATCAAACTAAAAGGCTTTAAGCTAAAGATTGGCTATTGCTCATCTTGTCTGTTATGCCTAGTATATCTTGCAGTTTCAGTACTTAATATATGGTACACTGTTATGCGTGATGTAATGGTGTGCTGACAATTATTGGCTTAGCACTTAAATACAGCTCAGTTAATTTGCATAGAATACCACATTCTCAAAAATGGATTGAAAGATATCAAATTAAAAGAATTCTCTTCCCATTCACAAGCTCACCCAATATTAAACCAATAGAAGTCTTTTAGACCCTCATTTAGAGATAAAAATGGAAAATACAATTCAAACAAAAATCTCTGAGTAGCCAATAAAATCTGCTGCAAGGAATGTTTAACAGTAGAAAAGTTAATATAATTAATGAACTGGGATTGTGAAAGTTGCCTTCCAAAAATTAAATAGAGTATTAAGAATTATTAAAATTTTATTAGAAACAAAGAAAAAGATTCCATAAGAGTTATGTAATATAACTCCTTTTATATGGCAGTGGATGCTGCACAATCTTTTCACTAATAAGGGAACACTTGGAGAAATAGAAGTTGGATTCTAGAGAAGAATGCTTAAAATAGAACAGGCTGAATGTGGGATAAACAATGAATCTTTAGAGAAAATGAAAACAAAAAAGACACTTATATGTAACATAAGTAAAAGATTTCTAGGGCACATAATGTGGAAAGAGGACTTGGAAAATTTGATACTCACAGAACAAATAGAGATGGTAAAAACAATATTAACTTGTAAAATGATAAAATTATAATTTAGTTAGATATATAACATCTTGTGCTAATCAAGCATATATATATATATATATATATATATATATATCTGTAAATTCAGACCACACTTAAAAGGGATAGCTATTTTAACAAGTCAGTTTGAGACATGCATTGTCAACACCAGTCAACCAAGGAATGGAGAAAAAATTCTTGTCTGTGAGGAATGTTGGTTACTATAGGTTTAAGTTGGGGAGAATCATAGTAGTAATTTCTTTTGGTAGTGGGAGGCAGGTGGTTTGACCATTGGGTTAGTGGCTGTAGGTAGGAGGGAAAAAGCTATAGATTCACCAAGTTTAGAATCTAATCTATGTAAGAAGCAAAACCTATTATGAATAAATGGAAGAAGTCGATAATTAGCGAAATTTAAATTTACAACGGTAACAACACCTGCTAACAGATTCATTATGTTTATTCAGAAGTACATTCTGATATTGAAATTTCAAAATTCTAATGTTTTCTGTTAAACATAGATTATGTCTATCACCTAGACTATTAGGAGTACATGCCATGTCTATCAGCTTCCACTTTATCTGGGGGTTTAGGCATTCTTTCTTCATTTCCCAGTATTTTTGGGAGAGGGCTGTCTGATACCTTAAATTAGGGTTAGTAAAGGAATGCCTGTGCATATAAAATCTTTGTTTTTCAAATTGCTGCCAAAATTCTTATCTACACATTATATTTTTCCTTGTTTTCTTAAGGGGATATGGTAGCTTGATAGATTACAATTGTAAATATACATTTACCTTCAACTGGACAGTTTTCTCTAAATCTGCAATTACAGGAGGGAGTAATCTTGAATTAGATTCTCTGAAATTCTTACAAATTTGGTTATTGTGGGAGCTAATAATGTTGTACATATTACTAGTACATCATCATCATCATTTATCCATCACACCCAGATGGTGCATAGGGCAGCAACTTTTTGTTGCTGTTTCTGTAACAAACTGTTTTTTACGGGGCAGGGTTGTTAGACCTACACCCAACTCACAAACTTGGATGACCGGTGGACCATTCTTGGTCCTTATGCTTACAGCACCTGGTATTCCCAAATGGTCACCCATTTAAGTACTGACCAGACGGGAACCGGTGTATTCAACACGATATAGCTGTAGACTATTACTAGTACAGGAATAGCTCATCTTAATCATTTTTTTGTTTAAATATTTTACTCAGTAGGTTATTGTTATGAAAATGTTTACTTATTAATTCAAGAAAGAACTTCAATGTTAACAGTTGATAGTCTACAGAACAGGGGGTTTAAACCATATAATCTTCCTTTTCCTATATTTACCTTAGCCTTCTGCAATTCAGATATATTAGTGGGTGTTGAATAAGTTAATTTATCTTTATACCTACTACTCTGGATGGCTTTTTCATATAGTTTTTTGTTATTGCTAAAGATCATAAGGTTAGAAGATAATTGGCTAATTCTACTATTAACTGTCTTCAGTATGTGTTTTATGATAGCATGAGGGTGACTAGAGTTAATGATGGATATAAATAATCATATATATGTATATGTGTGTGTATGCACTATATACATCAATATATATATATTTATCAGGTGTTAATAAAACAGTGCTCAATGTGGTATAACAAAGCAAAATGTATATGTTAATAAATATACATATTAACCTATGTTTAACCACTATTCTTATTTCCAATAATGTGCTTAAAATATAGAATAATATGTATATTTATCAATATGTGTGTGTGTATACTACCATTCACTTGTGCCTTTAATACTGTTGCCATATCTGGTCTGTTGCTCTTACTGTACATCTTGAGATTCTTGACAAATTCCAAAAGAAGGATCTGCAATGTGATAAATCCTGCACAGGCATCTCAATTTTAGTCACTTTCTCATGAATGTAACATGGGTTCCATCTGTCTTTTCTACAAATATATTCATGGCAACAGCTCTGACCAGGTTTTTCTTTATGTAATAATTACATGAATTTATGCATGTCAGTTTAAAATTGCCATGTTGGTTCCACCCTTTTACTGTTGAAATAGTCAAATGTGACCATCATATCTACTCTAGCAGTTTCTTTTCTTGCAATTCCCACCTGTGGAATTCTCTTCTATTTCCTTGCTTCATTGATTTCTAGTCTTCAAAAATTTAAATGTAACATCAATCAACATCTTCTGTTTTCCTGAATCTCCTTCATCTTTTGTCCTATATTGTTCTTAATTTATATATTTTAAAATACATGTATATATTAATATTAAAAAAAACTTCATGTTGCTCTACGTTTTCATGTTTATGCACTATAATTTTTCTCTCAAGGAGGCTCCTTGCTTTAGACATCGACTGGAACTCAAGCTCTCCTCAGACTTTATGTGAAACTCATATATATCTGATCTATTGCTGAAGATGCTCTGTTTCTTGGACTGCTCCAGTAAGTATCTGACTCCTACCATACTATATCTTTACAAGAGCCAGCTCAATCTGAAAATCGAGTATTATAGCCATATCTGAGCTGGAGCTGCCCATTTCTCACTTGCCTGTCTTGATAGAATTCAAAATCATCAACATGAAATTTGTGGGTTATGAATTATTTTTTACCCTAGAACTCCTTTGGCACAGATGAAATATGGTGAGCATATTGCAGTTCTATTGCTATTTCCGTAAATGTGTTCTGATGAGACATTACTTAGTCCCATTGCCCATGAGCTTTATGAATTGGACCTCCCTTACTAAGCACACAGGTGTAAATCATCCCCATTCCCTTCATAATCCATTATTAAGAAGTAAGTTCCATTTGGACAGCTTCTTTTAAAGAAATGCTGCTCTGTAGAACAAACTCCAGGCAGTATGTTTTTACAGTCACTACAATCTGGACCTCTTCAAATCTAGGGGTAACCATTATCTTTTTTGTATAACTCCATTAACTTTGCAAGTTGCTTTTTCTTACACTCATATAACACCACACACCAATCTTCTACTTTGAGTGGCTCTTGGACCTTGTATTGGGTGAAAATAGGTATTAAAAACTGACACTTTCTCCCTTCTCTCCAAGCTATATAAAAAACAATGATAATAAATCAAGTCCATTTTGAAGATGTACATATATTTAAATATATCTTACTTTAAAAGTTTACTTATCTCCAGAATCAGTCAGAATTTAAGAGCCATTTTTCTAAGTAGTGTGCTCTTCAGCTGATAAAAAAGTTTTACATCTTTGTCAAACTATATTTATGGCATTTATCTGATCAAAGCACCATTAGACACGACATTAAGTCCCACAAGGGTTACTATAACATTAGAAAGCACTTTTCAAATAATAACAGTCTACAAATCTCAGTACAATAAAGGTTAATGATTCTAGAAGTTAGGTTAAATTGTTGTCTAAATGAGGCAAAAGTGAAAATAACACTGGCATCTTATTTTAACAGATATATTTACAAAAATTACACAAAAATATTTTAAAATACTAAAGAGTAAATTTTTTCAAAAAACTGCCATTGGCTTCAACTACGGCATCCAGACAACTTCAGAATCTCCTGTGACTTTTCTGGACGGTCTCCATATTTAAGTTGGTGAATACTGCCATAATACTTGTTTTCAGTTCATCTTTGGTGTTACAAGAAGTTTTGTTGGTCTCTCACTCAACTGTGCCCCGCACATAATAATGAAGGGAGTTGCTATCTGGGGTCAGATGTAAGGAGTGATGTGATTGCAAAAATCATTTGACAGCAATGACTGTGTTCTCCTGCTTGTGTGGTATGGTGCAAAGTTATGTTGCCAGACATAGGGTCCTCTAGCAGCCACCCTCTTGGCCCAGGACAGCACTACCTCCTCAAGCCACTTGATGTACACCTTCATGTTGAGCTTGAGGCCCTTACCAACAAATTCAGAAGTTCTTTTCTTATTAGAACAAGCAGAATGTGTTTTCTGAGCTGTCATACCTTCATAATCACCATTAGACTCACCCAACTCTTTCTAAATTTTCTACACTGTCTTCAGATTGACATCCAATCAGCACTTTCACCATGAATGCCAAGTAGTATAGCAGTTCAGCATGCTGTTTCCAAATTTCAGGGAAAGTGAATTTTATCATAGTGTTTTTTTCTCACCTATGAGTATCTGATTCTTTAAGCCATCCTTCCTTATCACATGTTACAGGAACTTTAGCTGTCTTCTTCTGGTGTCAAGTATCAGTTTCATTTTCATTTACATCCTCTCCAAAACCTCATCATTGCTTACATGCTCTGTTCATCATATCTGCAGCATTTTTCTGTAGAACTACATTTCAGTTGCTTCAAGTCTCTCCTTCATCTTTGATGAGATAGTCTAGCATTCACTGCCATATTGAAGAACAGACATCACTAAGTGATCCAGTACTCTTTCTTTTTAGCAATATTTTCATGTCTCTCAATACTCTACTCAGCTTCTGCAATGCATCCTTGGCAATGCTAATTTAATTTCAGATCTCAGTATCGCACTTTCCGTCTTCTGTTATATTTTGCAGGTATTTAAATTTTTGTACCTGCTTGATTTTAGTATCCACCACCTGTAGTTAGCATTTTGGGCTCCTCTTTTTTACTGATGACCATCCATTTGGTTTTCTTGAAGTTTATTTGTAGTTCTGTCTTTCTGCTTTCTTCACCTACCTTCTGTTATCACAAAATCTAAAAATGTGGATCTGTGAACACATAAGAGTCTTACAATTGGACAAATGGTTCAACTCTCTTGTATTACATCAAAAAGATATAGGATATAATTTTGATTTTTCTATTTCTAGTTTACTTTAAAAAAAGAACATAACATTTTAAGGAAAAAGTATTTTGAAACATATTAATAGCATTACTACCAACTATCAACATGCATTTAAAGCATTACATCTTTTCACATTGAGTTTCTACAATTCTATACTTTATGAAACCAAATTATGTCTAGCAATAGATATAAATAAATAATATAAAAATACTATTTTTTGCATAATCATTTCACTCCAAGCAAGGCAGTACTGCTACTGGTGTGCAGGGGGTTACATGAGAGGAGAGTGATGAGAAAGAGGAACAAGTTGCAGTGGGTGTGAGAGAATGGGTAAGAGAAGGATGAGAACACTGCATGAGAACAGAGCTGCATGAGTAGAGAGGAAAGGGAAAATAACATAATACAAGGGCTGTCAGGGAAAGGATGCAAGTCAAGGAAGTAAAAAATGGTAATTAACTTTGCATATAAATTCTTGGAGATTGTAGCTGTCAGGGAAGCAAATATACAATAAGGAATTTCACAGGTGGGAAAAGAAAATGATATAGTAGAAGTTGCAGTTTCATTTGACTGGTTTCACTGTAAAACAGTGGGACCTAGTTGGTAGTCTAGTAGCTTGAGTAAATTCATGCAGAAGAGGCACCAGGAAGCTAAGCTCATTGGAGCAAAGCCATAAGAGCATTTGTAGAAGAGACACAAGGAAGTCAGATTTTCTTGGTGAGAAAGTAACTGGAGTTGAGCTAACAGGTTGGATTCAATTACGTTGCAGATTCTCTGTTGGGTTTTATCAAGAACCCTGAGATGAAAAGCAGGGGCACCCAACCAGATGTGACAGCAGTATTCAATGCAGAGGCAAATGGTACATTTATATATGTGCAAGATGGATTCAGATGAGAAAAACTTTCTTGCTCTACACAGTGAATCAACCTTCCTGATAGCAAATTTAACCATGGATACTTACATATATTATTCTACTAGCAGTATAGCCTGGCATTGCTCGTGTGTAATGAAAGCTTTAAAACTAATCCATGGTCCTGGAGCTTAGACTCTTTGGACATAGGCATGAAAGACTAAAAAGCAATAGTTGGTTCCAGTTAAAGCGAAACCGTAGACTGAAAGAAAAATGAATGAATGTAAGTCAAATTTTGATTTTCTGGTATCGATATCAAATAAGTTTTTGTTGTAAACTGAATTTTGAAGACTAAATAAGTCCCATGAGTAAATGGTATCATGGCTGAGACTAAGAACTACAGTTGGATTCGGTCAAGGACACCTAAGTGGATAGCAGGAGCACCAGACCAGATATGGCAACAATACTCAATGCACGGGCAAATGGTAGACTTGTATATGTGCAGAATTGTTTGGGACAAGAAAAACTTCCTGGCTCTGAACAGAGAACCGACTTTCTTAGCAGCGGATTTAGCTATGGATTCTATATAGTTATTCCACTTGAGGTCTGGTGTGAGAGTTAACCCAAGGAGGTACAGTGTTTTGCTTTCAGGGAGAGAAGCCTGATCCATGTTAATGGGCGGGAGTAACAATTGTTTGTGGTGGTTATTAGATAGTAGCTTCGTTTTGGAAGCATTAAAATTTATGTGCAATTTCTTGCCCCATTCCACCATGAATTGGAGGTTTTTTCCAAGCTCGGCAGTGAGGTTTGCTTTTTCAGCCTCGTTAGATTTTTGATCAAGACAAGAGTAAACCGTAGTGTCGTCAGCATATATATTCACTTGGGCTCTTATTACATCAGGGAGATCATTAATATAGATAAGGAAAAGTGTAAGACCTAGAATAGAGCCTTGAGGGACACCCACATTCATGTGTTAGTATTGGGAGGCTTGTCCATTAAATACCACCCTCATTGTACGGTTTGAAAGGAAGGACTGGATTAGGTTAAACAATTGTCCAGTTATACCATAGCTCTGTAGGTTGCATAGAAGGCCAGCATGCTAGACTCTGTCAAACGCGTTGGAGATGTCAAGGGCCACAGTTTGGGCTTCACCGTTTTTGTCAAGGGCCTGGTACACAAACATATAAACAGACAAGTATTCCTATACATGCATGCATACACATATATTTAAGATAAAAATTTATTGCTTTATTACACATGGCGCACATACATATAAACTAACAAGCATTCCTATACATGTATACACTTACATTTAAAATAAATGTCTATTGCTGTATTATATGTGACACGTATCTGACCAATTGAATCAAGCCCCAATCAGCATTCCAGTATACTGTCTCTATGTTTTTAAAAAAATAGAATATTTTTTATATTCTAGTCTTTAAAGCAGATTTCTTAAGAAGCTTAAAGTGAAACATGTTAGATTGAGACACTTTTCCTTACCTTTTTCTTTACTTAATTCTATCATTTTTTTTATTTTAATCTATATGTTCAACTCATATATATATATATATATATATATATATATATATATATATATATATATATAATAATAATAATATTTATTAATAAATTATAATATTGATATGTTATAATATCACTACAAAAGTAGCTATTTTGTTTCGACACTTTTTGTGTCTTTTCAAGTGATGTTGTTATTTCAAATATATATATATATATATATATATAAAACCACCAACATTGCTTCTGTATTCCATTCATAAGAAGTAAGTTCAACTCAAACAGCTTCTTCCTGCAAAGTGCTGCTCTGTGGAACACACTCTCAATCTTAACCTGATCAAGTTTAGAGTTAACTGTTGTCTTCCTCTTCTATCTTGGTCATGGGCATGATGGTAAACTGCATCCAGCAGCAAGGCCTTTGATTGGGAGGTTGTGAGGAGCATAGAACCACCTCTTAATTGCTGTTGTTCTCAGGTCCACCCTGACCCAGAGTGGTAGCACCTGTTAGGGTCCCAGCTATGGGCAAGTAGTAAACCCCCCCCAAACTGGGGTCAAAACACAGTGAAAGTATAAAAATACTTTTTTAGAAATATATACATAAAAATAGACTTTTATAGAAAAATATATATTTTTGAAGGAAAAAATATTACCAAAAATACATTTTTGAAGAAAAAATTATTACCATAACACTTTTTTGAAGGCAAAAAATAATTCTCAGCAAAAAATTTTTAAATACAAAACTAGAAGACTTTTTAAGTTTTCTAAAATTAAGAATAAAAACAAAAAATGTTCATTAAAATTTGACTAAATCAACCTCAGTATAACCGAACATTAAAAATACATTAAAACCCTACTTTATTGGCATTAAATAACCCACAGGGGTTGATATGCCATTAAACAAAAAACTCAAACTCCTCTTCTATTTGTAAAAACTACCCCTTAATATAATCCTCTACCTCAAGTGGCCCCCAGGTCTTTTATAGGGGGAATCCAACTGTAAAAATCAGCAATAGATAGATGCACAATGCATTTTAAACATGGGGAAATATTTTTTTCACACCAATTGAAAAGAAATATCTTTAGAAGTAACAGTTAAATGATGGAATTTCAGTGACAATCAATAACTTCAATTAACACAAAATATCTATTGCTTTTAATAATATCAGCTAACCTAGCAAGAAATTTGGTTAATTGTGTAATGTTAAACAAATTTTGTCTCCAGAATCTGTTTTACATACATGTCCACCATTTGTCTCTGCTTTGAACATTACTGCCACATATAGTCCTATGCTCTTTTAGAGATTCTTGATAAAATCTAAAGAAGAATCAGCAATATAATTGATCCTGACCTGGTGTCTCAGCTTCAATCAATTTCTCACCACCATAAAGTTGCTTCCCAGTGCTTCTTCTATAGATACTTTCATGGTAATTGTTCAGATGAGCTCTTCACTATGGTACTCAGACTTTAAGCAGAGTACTCAACTGGTAAGAATGTTTCACTAATTTACAGTTGAATTGGCTAGATGTAACCATAAATTTTATGATAGTTTCTTTTCTTACAGTTCTCTCATGTGGAACTCTCTTCCAGCTCCATGTTTTTTTAGACGACATTAATCTGAAAGAATTTCAATCCAATATCAATTGCTATCTGCTGCCCTCCTGATTACTCTTTTCTTTTCCTGCTCATGATTAATGTTTTTGTTTCTAATTCTTTCACACACTGTAATCCTTTGTGTCTTAGTAGCTTTACATAAAAAATGTTGAAAAGAAAATCTGCTATCTAAATAGACTGAATTTAAAAATATATGAACACACAAGGCATTTTAAATATGGACATGTGTTATTTTTTTTTAAGTAAAAAGAAATATTTTTAGAATCAACAGTTAAAAGATGCAATATTCAATGAAGTATATATCAATTTGATCATCAGAAGGAAACATTTTAGTAAAGAGACACAATATCAGCAAAGCAAAGGGGTTAATTTCATGCATTTTTGTATATATTTCTTTTTTAACTGAGTTCCAAAAAAATGTAATTCTAGTAAGAAAGATCTTGAAGGAAATGAACAAAAGCTGGCAAACAATCAATCGATTTCTTTTGATCATCAATTAAACAGAGTTTTGAAATATCTTCCCAAAGATTTCTCATTCAACCCGATTCTTTCACTCTTGATTACAGTCAGCCATTTGAGATCATTCTAAATTGGCTGAATATTTTCAGATCATTCTATTCTTTTCTGTTTCTAAAATAATGGATGTTTAGAATATTTGAAAAGATTTCTGTTTATTGTTTATTTTTTTGTTAATCTTGAAATTAATCTTTTTGTTTCTTATATTATAAAATTCATCTATGCATGAATTCATATTTTAAGTTTTCATATCAAAATGTTTCAATTAATTTGCAATTCTTTATATTTTCTTTTTGTTTTTTTCAGAGTTGGTATTTATTTATGTATGTGTTGGTTGTATCTAAGTTTTGTAACATTTAATTAAATTTTGACAAAACCTTTTCATCTTTGTTAATATCAACATTCAACCCGTCATTGAACATCCAACTCCAATCCTGAGTGAAGTTTATTATAAGAACTGCATCAAAAATAGAAAACAAAAATTACTTTCAGTTGCATTTCAAAGAAATAAAAAAAAATCACACACACACACACACATATAAGTCATTGTGGGGATTCTCTTTCATCTTTTCTTTTCCAAATGAAAAAATTTTATTACAAAGATAAATGCTAAAATAACCTCTTTGTGGAACAATGTATAAGGAAAGAGAAACAAAAATATTAACATATCAATACATATAGATAAATAGTTATGTGTATGTGTACATATATATATATATATATATTATATACATATACAGCAGCAACTGCATAACCTAATGATAAAAAGCATTTATTTTACACAAAAAATAATTATTTTTCAAAATAACGTCTTTCATTTTTAATTCACTTTTCATTTAAATCAATAGTAAATATAAATCATATAGTCTAAACCATATATAATGAAACTTTTAGATCAAAATTCTACTAACTTTGTGTGAGATTATGATTATGTTGTACTGTTGACAGGGCATAGAAAACACCTATGTCCATCTTTGTACAGGAATGAACCCAACCCAAGAAATTGTCTGACTCTAGTATAAACAATACCTGTGCTAAACTTTTTTGACTCTAGTATAAATGTGTGCAAAACCTACCTTTTGACTTTACTCTCTAGTATAAACCATAATTCTATTTAGTTTTCCTTTTTGACTCTAGGAAGAGCAAAACCTACCTTTTGACTGTATTTTAAATTAAACCTATATTTACCTATCTATTAATTCATTGTGATTTCTCTCCTCTAAGATTTATGCTGGATGTTATAATTTTTGGCATATCATCAAATTAAGCAACCCAGTCTAAAATATATTCTAAGTACAGCTTGAATTGCCATGGGATCAAATACTTAGTAGGGAGAAGAATTGTACTGTGACACAACATGATTAAATTTGAGTAAAAAAAGTGTTCAGTATTTCAAAATAGGCTCTTCTTCTGTATGCTATGTTCCTTCAGTACATTGGAGATCATGGTTCTCCACTTACCCTGATGTAGTATATCTCCAAAATTTGAAGTCAAAAGATAAGTATTTTAAATTTAAACTACATATATGCTCTCATTACGATTGAGCTCTCATGAGAGGAAAATTAAAAAAAACAGTTACCACTTCTGCAATTTATGTATTACTCTTCAGCAATGAATTGAGTTCTTTTGGTGACTATCATGTGTATACCCCGCCTATATACAACACACTAAAATTTTCCTTCTCTGATTCCATATGCCTATGGCTTAGGGGTTAGCGACTCTGACTGACACTGAATCAGTCGAATTTAATGACGGCCAGAAGCAAGTGTATGTCTAGCCAAAACTGATGAGCTGCAATACAGTAAAACAGGCTTGTATGTGGATGATGAATATATATATATATATATATATATATATATAATTGTTTTAAAAAGGATCATTTTATTAAGATACATACAAAGGTATCTTGCTTAAAAAGAAAAGAGGAAAATATTTTATTTTAAGAGCCTTTTGGACAACATTTCGTCAGAATAGAATCATCAACAATTAAAACAGAGAAGCTGCTAAGAAAAAATTTAACAACAACTGAGGTTAAGACACAAGAAAAGAAAAAAAAATTATAATACCTACGTTGGGTGGTAGTCTCCCCAAAAAGCTCCAATTTCAATTTTTACTCTTCTGCCTATACAGGACAGGACATTGTAAATTGATGGTTAGAGACTCCAGGATGTTCAAATGGAGTCTTGTCCTTGCCCTGCACATGAGGGAGAAGGAATCTGGGAAATAATGCATCCTGCATTCTACAGAATTTAATAGATATTTGCCGATTGCTGACTCATGAGTCTGTAGCAGACTGGATGTAATTGGCTCATGTCTGCAGACTCTACCTGGCACGTACTGAGCGATCCTCACCTCCAACCATTGGATGGTCTTGTCCACGTAGTCAGTCTCAGATCAACACTTGTATTGATGCACAATTAAACTTTGTTGATTGGTAGGCAAGACATCCTTAGGTAGAGGGGCGTGTTAGCAGTTCTTGTACTAAAAATATTCCTAAAAGTAACAGCACTGAAACACCACTTGATTGAATTGCTAATTCTGACTAAAAAAGTACTGACAAAGACAAAACTGAAGACCACAATTAAAGTAAACCACTGCTGAGAATGCAGCTACTTATTAGAAGACCATGAATTTCACTTCAAAGACAGATCTAAATTCAAAATAATTTCCTGTGCAACTCTGAGAATTTAATATAAATATATATATAATATAAATATAATAAAAATATAAATTATTTATAAATGGAACTTTGTCTGTGTGTGTGTCCATTACCTATAGACTCCAAAACGGCTGAACCGATTTTTTTGAAAATTTACACAGTGGTACTATAAGCGTCTGTGAGTGTTCTTAGCTAGGTTTTGTATTGAGGTACCCCCGATAAATATCGAAAATCGATAATAAAAAAATCGGGTTATAGAAGGAGTGGGCCGATTTTAATCAAATTTGATACACTCATAGACAAAAACATAAGAAAGGATATTCAGAAGTTTCAAGGTTGCAGTTCTTACAATAGTGCAAAAATCAATAATATATATAAAATGCAAGATGTTTGTGTGTGTGTCTGTTTATCTGCCTGTATGTCTGTATTTTTTTCAGCCCTTTTATTTTAGTTTTTGCTTTGGGTTTGGCTCTAAGTAAATATAATTGTAGTTCTTAGTCTCAGCCATGATACCATTTACTCATGGGATTTATTTAGCCTTCAAAATTCAGTTTATGATCAAAAAAACTTATTTGGTATCGATACCAGGAAATCAAAATTTGACTTAAATCCATTCATTTTTCTTTCAGTCTACGGTTTCACTTTAACTGGAAATAACTATTGCTTTTTAGTCTTTCATGCTAACGTCCAAAGAGTCTGAGCTCCAGAACCATGGATTAGTTTTAATGCCTTCATTACACACGAGCAACACCAGGCTATACTGCTAGTATATATATATATATTTGGTGCGATTGGTAAATTGTCGCAATTATTTTATTATTTAAAATATTTTTAGGCTGAGTCTGAGCTCCAGGACCATGGATTAGTTTTAAAGCTTTCATTACACATGAGCAATGCCGGGCTATACTGCTAGTTTAATATAAATTATAATATGCATTAAGTTGCCACAAACACAACATTAGTAAAAATGGTTAGTCACTCCAACAGAAGATGACAGTTCATCACTAACAAATTAGGTATCACCACTTTAGAAAAATATCACTTAGCCAACATATGAAGAAATGCAGAGGACAAAATCTGCCAAGCTTTAATAATTTCCAGTTCTAATGGTTGCAACTACAAAATTGCTAAACAAAAATGCATTAATACAGAAATATTTTTTATCAGCAAGTTTAAACAATAACTCACTTCACTGCATAAACCAGAGGTACATACCTTTAAGTAGATTCTATCATATTTACTTACCATCATCTACTTTAAGTGCTGTGTCCCTTCAGCATGTAGGTGATTATGGCCCTCTACATTTCCTTATCTCTTGTAGCTTTTAACACATTTTGTATTTCTCCCAAACCCTGTTCTGCTATCCACTTGCTTAAGCCCCTCTAGTATATCACATATTGATTTCCCGTGCTTCTGTTTCCCTCTATCCTGTGAGTATTAGATTCCCAAAGCCCTCCTTTCTCACTACGTATCCCAGAAACTTCAGTATGTCTGTTCCTGATTTTAAATGTAGTTTTCTTTGCATTTCTATCTTCTCCAAAACCTTGTCATTGCTCACATGTTCAGTCCGTGGTATATCAGCATCATTCTGTAGAACCATGTTTTGCTTGTTTCAAGTCTTTCCTTCAACTTTGATGAGATTGTTCAGCATTCACTGCCAAATTGAAGGACAAACATCACCTAACAGTTCAGTACTCTTTTCTTCATTTCTTACAAAATTTTCTTGTCTATCAATACTCTACTCAAATTTTGGAATGCATCCTTGTCCATGCCAATTTGCCTTCAGATCTCAATGTTGCACTTTATGTCTTCTGTTCCCAGGTATTTAAAATCCTAACTGCAAACCAGTTATGCTCTTTGACTTTTTTTTTTATTTTGGGCTTAAGCGTCAGCATTTGGGAATCTAATGAACATTTACAAATTTTTTGCAAAGCTAAAAGCAAAACTGTTTAAAGTAAATTGATATTTTTTAAAACCCACATGTAAGTCATTTTTTTCATAATCCACTTTAAATATACATGTATTATAACTATTAGATATAAATATATGAAAACATTAGGTTTTTTTTCCAAATCTTGCTATTTTCTCTATACAGCAAGTTTATGATTAGCAACCAGTCTAAGAGAAGAACAATTCAAAACTAGTTACACTTGATGCAACTCCACCACATAAAAACCTACTTGCTAGCATCAAAACCTAGCATGATGAGGTTGTAGCTCATTATTTTATTGGTAATCTATAGGGTTAACACACACACACATATACATATATATGATTAATGCAGAAAAGTTTGTCACTTAACTGAGTCATGCTTGATTTAAGTGACAAACTTCTTTGTATCAATCCTATTAGTGCTCTATCTTTACCCCAATACCAAGCACTTTATGACAAAAATTCTGCTTGCCAAAATAGCTTTTTATCAGCAAACCACTGAAGAAACAAGAATCTTGGCACTAAGCATTAACACAATTCAATATGTTGGATAATATTATATAATTTTTTTTATATATCAAGAATAATTTTAGGAGAAAGAAATATGAGAAAGTGGCAAAAGTTTTGGGATGTTTTGACCTTTAGGTTTTATTAGACTAAGTTTATGCTTACAGTGATGTGCTAAAATTTATAATATTTTTTTTATGTTTTGAGTATATAATCTATCTGATGTTTTTATCATTTTTATTATTAAATGTCTTACATTGTGATAATAGAAGATCTGCTGAACACACATTTACTGTAGATAATATAGCAATTAAAACACTTTTTAATCATGTTATGTAGGAAGAAAGTGTTGATACTGACATGTGTGGTCAAACACTGATCTCCAGGCAACAAACATAACTATTGAATGAATTGTGCAAATGGGATCACGTGAACATAAATATTTAGTATATAAAACACTCAGACAGAAGTTGGAGTGTGTTCCGGTGTTGTGCGTCATTGAAAAGATTTTTTTTCTGAGTGAATTACTGAAGAAAATTATTTCAAGAGCATTATTGTGTATTATTCAAAGAATTTATTTAGTATGTTGAGTTTACTCAAAGATACAGAAATATTATAATTTGCTAATAGTGAATTACCAAACGTTCTCTTCAGAATAATGTTATAAATCTAATAGTTTTCTCTTTTATTTATAGTAGCCTTTTTTTAAATCAAAATTGTGATTAGTCTAATGACAATGAGAAACTAATGCATTTAATGTATTGTTTTGTAAAAGATTCCTTTTGTGTTCATATAATCTTTTATTTAAATTATTATAGGTTTCTTTTATGTTCTCCTTGTAGCAAATATTACAGGTAATAGAGTAAATTCCTTTTTCCAGTTTTAGCTTATTATTTTGTTTTTATTGTTTTAGACATAGTTGGAACAAAATTTTATGTCAAGTGTTAAATTAAAAATTCTCAGCATCTCTTTTGTTTATATGTATGTGTAATCAGACCATTGTAAATTTAAACTTAATCTGATGATGTTTAAAGGATAAAACACATCACCCAAAAATTTTTGCACTTTGTCATACTACTTTCCCCTATATATATATATATATATATATATATATATATATATATATATATATATGTGTGTGTGTGTGTGTGTATACATGCGTGGCCTTTTAGGATGTATAATAGTATCTAAAATAACATTCTTACTTGTGTTTGTTAATTTTGGCTTCTTCAGGTTAGAATCACTGACAAATCTGTGTGTAAGGAAACTGCAGTAAGTTGTTTAAGGATAAGAGAGGGAGTAAATTAAATTACTTTATCAAATTCAATGACCAGAAACTACAATGTGCTTATTTGTTATATCGCTATACACACATTCTGGTGTAATGAATATCAACTTGGAATGAGAAATGGAAGAGTCAAGTTTAAATTTGTTTAATTTGTTGCATTCACTTACTTGCAAATATACTTGGGAAACATATGAACTTATCTCTTCTTCAACCAGTCTACTGCAGAAAGTAATGGCAACCTACTGTGGGAAAATTTCTCTTGTTTATCATGTATAGCACTTAACAGACAGATATACATGACAAGCAAAAGCTTTAGAGCCACTCTCCATTTCTTTAAAAAACACCTTAAAATAAGATCGTTTTAAAGTGAAAGATAACATTTTACTAACTATAGTTAAGTGCTTTTTTTCTCAAAGTAGAAGATTTTGAGAAAAAAAATACTTAACTATAAAAAATATTATCACACAATAACATGACATTTTGTTTTTTTGCCAATAATTACTGCTTTACATTATTTCTAACAGATTTTGAAAAAAGTAGATGCCAGACTTTCCCAAGCATTTTTCAAACACTGAAAAAGCTCACACTCACTCTTCGGTTATTCTCTTTGAACTTTCCATCCCATTCATCCCATACTAATTGAATGGGAGAGAGATCAGACGATTGAGGCAGCCAAGTCATAATTTCCAAAAATTTCTTCCCTTTTTTTTTGATTCAAGGTTATTTTGACATAATTTAGAAGAGTGTCTTGGATTGTTGTTTTGTTGAAGGTGCAGTTTTTCCAGCTATGCTCAAACCTGATGGTATTATGTCTTTGCAAAATCAAATGATATTATGTTTTTTCCTGATTCTCTTGATGTGAACTGCGTTTCCAGCTCTCTGTCGTCTAAACACCCCCACATCATGATGCTTAACTGTTAGAACTGCACATTCATCAGTAAATTTTTTTCCTGCATTTCTTCTCACGTACAGTCTCATCTTCGTACCAAAAATTTCAAATTTGGATTCGTCTGTTCACAATACATTTTGCTACTTTTTCAATGTCCATTCTTTCTTATGTGTTTTTTGCCCATAACTGTCTTTTCTGCTTATTCACCTTCTGTAACAAGAGGTTCTTGATGGTTATGCATCCTCTGAGTTATTGGTGATCTAAATTGATTTTTCTTAGTTAAGAGTAATGCTGTTCAACTGTCAAATCTGGCACAGTTTTCTTTCTATTCCTTTTGCTCTCAAAAAACAATTCTCGATCTTCAGCAGCAGTTGTCCCTTTTGGTGCTTCAGCTCTTCTTCTGTCAACATTTGCATTTGTTTCTAATGGCCTTTTTAATGAATGTTGCAACCCATGTCTAGAAATCTTCAACTTCTTGGCAATTTGTCTTTGAGAGTAGACTTCTTTTATTAAAATTTCACTTTGCACCCTCATGTCAATGCTTAGCTACTTTGGTTTTACCATTTTGTGCAAATTATTTCAAAATTTTAAAATAATATATTAAAATACAGTTGCAATGGCACATTTTTTTTTCTTTAAACAGAGAAAACTAAAACATATCACTCAATAAGTCCCAGGCCTAACTAATAAAACAACCTTTAGGCAAAATTTGACTTTATTCATAAACATAGTTTTCTTCTTGCCTTCCATAGACTTGCTTTCCTGATGACTACAACCACCAGCAATTTAAATGCAATGTCAATACCCATCTCTTATCCACTTGACTCCTTTCTACATCACCCCATATATCTTCTTCTTTTCCTTTCTCTCTACTTTTGCAACTGTCTTCACAACTGTGTTCATATCCTTCTCTTGCCCTTTCACTGACACCCCCTGTAACTGGTTTGTCTTTCTTTTCATTCTTCTTCTGTTTAAACTTTTATTCTTATGTAGCCACCCACCCCTGTGTATCAGTGGTGATACCGCCTTGCTTTGGGTGAAACGATTAAAAAAAAAAAATACACATTCCAACACTTCTCTAACAATTTGATGTCTTTCTTGTAGGAGAATTGGTCTTTGACCTCAAAATACACCTCTTCTTCTTCTATGTGCCCTGTCCCTTCTCTCTCTATCCCTGGTGGCTCTTAGCACGCCTTCTCCTCTCATACCATGCAACCCTCATTCCATCATCCATCTGATTATATATGTTCAAATATGTTATCTACTGCTTTCGCCTGTCTCTTTTTCCCTCTATCTGGCCTGTTAGTACCAGGTTCTCCAAGCCCTATTTTCTTATTGCATGTCCCAGGAACTTTAGCTGTCTCTTCCTGATGCTCAGTATTAATTTCCTTTTTGTTTCCATCATTTCCAAAACCTCATCATTGCTCACATGCTCGATCCATGATATTTGCAGCATCCTTCTGTAGAACCACATTACAGTTGCTTCAAGTTTTTCCTTCATCTTTGATGAGATTGTCCAGCATTCACTGCCATATTGAAGAACTCAGACAACACAGCAATCCAGTACTATCTTCTTTGTTTCTAGCAAAATTGTCTTGTTTCTTAATACTTTACTCAATTTCTGGAATGCTTCCTTTGCCATGTCAATTCGCCTTTGGATCTCTGTGTCACACTTTCCGTCTTCTGTTATAACACTTCCCAGGTATTTAAATTTTTGTACCTGCTTGATTTTAGTATCCCCAACCTGTATTTGGCATATTGGGCTGCCCTTTTTACTGATGACCATCCATTCGTTTTTCTTGCAGTTTATTTGTAGTTCTTTCTTGTCACTCTCTTCAACTACCTTCTGTAGGAGGTCTTGTAGATTCCTTTCTGAGTTTCCAATATTACTTCTTCACTGGAGCCTAATCTATTTCCCTGGAGCATTCTTTTGAGGTCTGAAAACAGCCAGTAGTTGCTGGGGGCAAGATCTGGAGAATAGGGTGGATGCAAAAGCAATTCAAAGTGCAATTCATGTAGTTTTGCCATCGTTAAGATCAACTTGTGACACAGTGTTTTATCTTTTTTCTTCTTCATTTATGACCATTTTTTGGTGATTTCTTCCTTCAAACGCACCAATAATGCTATATAATATTTGCTATTGATGGTTTTTACATTTCTGAAGGTAATTGATGAACAAAATAACGTTCGCATCCCAAAATACAGAGACCAAAACCTTGTCTGCTGATGTTTGCATCTTTAGTCACTTTGGACAGCTTTCACCTGCTGCTGTCAACTCACCTAACTGCTGATTTGTCTCCAGAGTAAAGTGATGGATCTATGTTTCATCCATTGTTACATATTTATGCAATAACTTCTTGTTGCAAACAACAATCTGAATTGTTGATGCATTGTTTTTGATTGACTGTGATTAAACGCGGCACCCACTTTGAACACAGCTTTCTCATTGACAAATTTTCATTCAAAATGGTGAATACACTACCTTCTGATATGTTCAACTCCTCTGCTATCTCTCACAACTTCAATTTAAAATACGCTAAAACTAGTTTGTGGATTTATTTAGTGTTTTCTGGGACAACTGCTGATTTGGGACAACCTGAGCATTCAGCATTATTTTGTGTCTGTATGATCACTTTTAAAGTTGGCATACAACCTCTTAACCATTTTTTCCAACAGAGCAGAGTCTAAATAACATTTATCAAGCCATTGTTTTGCTTGAACAATATTTTTTCTATCAGAAAGCAATGCTTTAACAACACACAAAATTCAGACTTTTCTATTGTTTTGAAAATTTGAAACAGTAGCTTCACTTAAAGAACTGTAATTTGTAAACTAATAATCCAGTTGGCCCAAATTTTGTAATGTGTCATTTGAAGATTACTACTTCATAAAAATCATATGGATATTTTCTTAGTGGCATCATCTATATGTCAGGTCCAGAACTTATTGAGTGATATGTTATATGATTTTACATTGTTCAGACTGTTGTTCTCATCTTTATTATCTTATTCATAATGTTTCAACTGTCATACATGCCAACCTTCTTCAGGTGATTGGAATTTTGAACTGAAATGTGAGTTCAGTACCCTGCAACAGCAATAATGGAAATGACATCTAGAAGTTGCATGACAAATGATTGTTCAAATCTACACCAGTGATCAAAATAAAGAATTCCGTTCAAAATACCTATCACCTGAAGAAGGTTAGAGTGTACAACAGCTGAAACATCATGAATATGAGAATAAACATGAAGACAATAGTTCAAACAATGTAACTCATGTAAATACCTGATCTCATAAATATAGATAAATACATATGTTTTGTTTACAACATTAGTCTGTGCTGAGTTTATATTTAGAACCTGTATTAATATTTAACTTAATTGAAAAGACTACTGAGGTGAAAAACAAAATATAATGTTTCTCATACAAATTATTCATAATGTAGCAAAATGTATTTTGGACATATGTATCCAAATTTAAACTTTTTGATACTATGAGAAAGACTGAAAAATAAAAGCAATTCCATTTTAGTTACTGAAATTTTATCTTTTACT
The DNA here is from genome assembly GCA_037127315.1 of Ascarosepion bandense. NCBI lineage: Eukaryota > Metazoa > Mollusca > Cephalopoda > Sepiida > Sepiidae > Ascarosepion > Ascarosepion bandense. The sequence goes on along the minus strand of JBBBDQ010028654.1, from coordinate 859,338 downwards.
TTGAAAAAATAGAAAAATGTCTCATTTTAAGGTGTTTTTTAATAGTGAACAAAACATTTTTGCCTGTAATGAATAATTTTAGAGCTGTTGATGTCTTGAATTTTAAATCAGTCACCTCTAAGTAGATCACTGTTTTCTACTAGCTCATATACTATATTGTCTTATTTTTTTTACAATAAGGTTCACCCTGTAAAAGGCACGGGGGCCACTCAAGGTAGAGGGTTACATTAAATGGCAGTTTATATGGATATGAGGGGACAAGAATGTTTAACTCTAAACATGAACAGATTAAGATCAAGGAGTCTGGTCCACAGAGCAGCAGTTCACGGAAAAAAGCTGTTTGAGTTCTCACTGAGAGAATATGGAGAGATCTGGTAGGTGTGTGTCATGAAGTTTAGACCTGGTTGAACCAAGCAATGTAGTTTATCTGAGCACTTTCAATAAAAGCAATAATAGAGCAGTGAGATCCTCGCTACACTCTGTAACAGAGGTTGGAGATTGAAAAATAATTCTTTGCCAGCAAGGACTCAGAGATGCTTTTGAACTCTATCAAGGCTAAAAAGTAAGGCCTGGGCAGCTTCCACCCAAATATGGCAACATTACTTCATTTTCAGCCTGATCTGGCTCTTATGAAGGTAGAGGATAACATGAAGATCTAGGTATGTACTGGTGCAGTACAGGGAGCTTATCATTTAACCAGCATCTTTAGCAGTGCATCATATATAAAAGTTTCACTTGATATCAAGTGTGAGTTTGAGGCCCAATATTTTCGCAATGCACAGTGTCTCCTTGATAGGATATTAAGGTCTGATCAGCAGTGACATAATGCAATGTTTGGTTGTCAAGGCATTGAATGTAACCAGCCAGTTTTTCCCCACTATAAAGTTAATTTTAGATCAGAAGAGTGGTCAGCTGCCAATCTCTGATCCTCAAGAGTTTTAGAGATACACTTATATATCGTCATATCATCAGCATAGATGCTTACAAATGTTGAGAAGAAAATTAAACACTTAAAGTAAAATTAAGTAAAATAAAATAAACCAAATATCTAAATCAATAAAGTAATTAGTAGTAAAGTGAATGAACTGAGCTGACACTGCCTTGCTATTGTTTCTCTCTCCATGAGTGTGACAGGGGGAATATATATATATATATATATATATATATATATATATAGCCAACTGATGCCAATTCAGTTGGGTTTCAATCCTGGGTAAAAAGCAATTGGCTGTCTAACCGTACTGATGAGCTGTGATACAGCAAAACAGATCTGTCTGCAGATGACTATATATATATCTATATCTATATATATATAATCTAGAAAAAATTTTAGATATTATACAATTTCATGGGTAATACATATTTCGCAGCACAAAAAAATTATTATTGTATTACTCTGTTAAATTAAATAAATGAATTTAACATTGAGTTCCTTTGAGTTCGTCTCTATCAGAATTTACGTTACTTAAATTCTACGTTACATATATATATATATATATATATATATATATATATAGGAAAAAATGACAAACCCATAAAAACAAAGGGGATAATCAAAAAAAATTTATCTAATTAATATAAAATATTAAATAGATGAAAATAGAGAGTTCAATGGATATTATTCAAAACAATATAAAATACTGATTGGAAAACTCAACACAAAATTAAACAGTTATAAATCCAAAATTTATTTTAGCAGTTGTAAAAATTTTGACAATCACCAAAAAATCAAATGTTACATTTAACTCAGAATATTAAAAAAAAGAATTTTTTTTACAGAGAAGAAATAAGATTAGATGAAGGGCAGAGGTAAAAAGAGTTAAACATTGCAGCAACAATACAGGAAGTGTCACAGAATTAAGAACATATACACCAAATCACACATAAACACAAAAAGTCTTAAAGGAAAAATCTATACAAGCACAAAACAGGAGAATAGATATAATCATACACAAACTAAGCACACACAGATATATCATTATGAGAGTCCATACATACACAGAATAAATACACAAAATGAAAAATAAAAATAACCAAACTAAAGAAAATAGATAAAAATTGCAAAAAGAAAGAAAGAAAAAGGGACTATAAATATACTTACAGTCACAAATAATTAGGAAACACAAAATCTTTTAAGAATTATTAAAAAATTTAAATAATAATCAAATATTCACAAGAAAAAATGTTATACAAAAATAAAAGAGATTCATAAAGAGCAATATTAACAAAATGGCCATAAAAACTAAAAAACCATTACAAATTATTATGGAACATTTTTATATTTCTTATTTCAACAAAACATATAAATATAATTTTTTATAATCGTTTCTCCTGAAGCAAGGCAGTACTGACACTGGTGCAAAGAGGGTTACAATGAGAGGAGAGGAAAGACAGAAAAACAAAACAGTACAGGTGATGTTGTAAAAAGAGTAAGAGAGAGAGATGAGAGTCAAGGAAATAGAAGATGGAAATTAACATTGCATTTAAATTTTTAGAGATTGTAGCTATCAGGGAAGCAAGCATGAGGAAAGGAGTTCATCAGGTGTGAAGTGCAAGAAAAGGAACTGATAGAGTAGAAGTGGTGGTTACATTTGCCTATTTTGATGGTAAAATGTGGGACCTAGTTGCCAGTCTAGTTGCACGGTTAAATTAATGAAAGCAAGCCACCAGGGAATTAATTTCTCAGAGCAGAAGCCATGAAAATACTTGTAGAAAAGACAGAGGGAAGCCACATCAGAGGAAGCCACATCATTTTGGTGTGAAAGTGGCTGAAGATGAACATCCAAATCAGGAATAATTACATTGCAGATCCTCCTTTGGATTTTGTCAAGAACCCTGAGATGAACAGCATGAGCACCTGACCAGATATAGCATCAGTATTCAATGCCCAAATGAATGGTAGATTTATATATATGCGAGATCAGTTTTGACAAGAAAAACTTTCTGGTCCAACATAGTGACCAAACCTTCCTAGCAATAGATGAAGCTATAGATTCAATGTAGTCGTTCCACTTCAGGTTAGTGGAGAGAGTAGAGGCACAGCGTGTCACTCTCCAGAAGACTAGCATAATGCATTCTGATGGGTGGTAGGAAAGTGTCTCTCTGGTGGTTAAAGGATAGCAGTTTCATTTTGGAGGCATTTAAAAATTTATTAGTCATTTCCTACCCCAGTCCATCACAGATTAGATCTTTTATTTGAAAAGAAAATTTATCCTTCACACCAATAATAAAGACTGGGTTAGGGATTAAGACACAACAAATTTTTTTGGTCCCCAAAGACAAATGATGGAAATTATTTAATCATGTTAATTATAACCTGTTTATTTAATCATCCGATGAATATGTTTTATGTGGATGTGCAGGTGGTGTAATAGATAGTGGATTCAAATGAGAAATCAGAGAGTTGTGTTTGAATCCATTACATTCATTGATGAAATGGTATGAATTTATTTCTTCAACCCTTCATTCTCTTCCCTTCCCAGCTATGGCTTAAATGGGGAGACTTTTGTCTGGAAAAATCAATATTGCCAAAGAATTGTTAATGCAATATTCAGTCACAAAGAATTATTCTTCCAACCCAAAATATATTCTGGCTTTAAATAACCCAAAATGGGTTGATAAGCTGCAAAAAACAAATCAATAACAGAAAACAAATATTTTTTTAAGAAAGAAGGTCTCTTGATTGATTTGAAACAAAAATTTTTGTTTTTGACAAAATCTATCTGGAAAATCTACTTTGGCAAATATTTCAGCATGGAACCTGAATATAATTTCGTTTCTATATAAACAAACTAACTGATGTAGTAATGAGATTAGTCTTGTGCTGCCAACCACAATCTCACCATAACTGCCATTTAAATTAACTGCTAGTATCCCATATTGAGACAAACTCCAAACAGCCTGTTATTAAGATGGGATAACTCATACTCAACATTGGCAAAAGGGTAAATACAAATCTAGATTATAAAAGAAGAGCTGGTTGTCATTCCCGCCCACACATACTGTTTATGCATGATTTTGCATGTACATAGGTAGTATATATATATATATATATATATATATATATATATATATATAAACCTGTGTTATGCATAAGGGACTCACATACACTTTTGCCATTTAATGTACACACACATGCATACTTTTACTGGGTTTGAAAAAAGATATTGGAATAATACATTTCCCTTCTAATCAGTCTGGACAACCTCTACTTTGTGGAAATTACTCTATAATAAATAGAATTATTTAAACTTTTTTTTATTATTTTGTAGAAATATTTTTGGGTTAACCATCAAATTAAAATTTATGTGCACATGCAAATGTATATACAGATACAATTTGAATTAAGCTGAAATCAACATCTGTGTGATGAGGGTTAATTTCCATGTTTTGCAACAACTCCTGGGTAACAGGAAAAGGATATTAGTCTGCTCTTTCAGATCATTTTGATGATTACTACTCCTGTATTTAATCTGAATATATTTTCTAATGTGCATTGCGGAGCAGTAAACATCAGCTTGGAATGAGAAATTAGAGAGCTGAGTTCAAATCCCAGTTGAATTCATTGCATTCACACCAATATCCTTGGGAAAGGTATTAAGCCATCTCTTCTTTTTCCAGCTATAGGTTGAATAACAGGACAGATTGTGTTCAAGAGCCTTGGTTGGCAACCACAGAAAATAATGGAGAACTATTGCAGGAAAATATTCTACCCAGTTAGTCATGTCTCTTTTAAGACATGATTACCCAAGTGTGTATCATATATGGCACTTAACTGACTGATAATGTGGAAGTGCATTGTAGTGCAGTGGATAGTGGCTTTGAACAAGAAATTGGAGAGCTAACTTTGAATTGCAGTTAAATCTGTTGCATTCACTTACATACAAATTCCCTAGGAAAAGGTATTAATCTCTCTCTTCCCTCAAACTATGGGTCAAATAGCAGGACAGATTGGTTTCTATAGCCTTGGTTGGTAAGAAGTCTACCACAGAAAATAATAGCAACCTACTGCAGGAAAATCTTCTGCCCAGTCAGTCATGCCTCTTTCAACACATGATTGCCCAAGCGTGTATCACATGTGGTAATTAACTGACTGATATTTTCTTATAAATGTACTTATTTAAATGAACAAATAATTTAGATTTGATAATTTCTTGCTGTCAGCAAAGCAACAGCTACTGAATAAGTAAATATCTCATTTATGACCAATTTGTTTTTTTGATTTCAAGGAATTATTTTTTCTAATGGTGTAATTCTAGACATGATCTTCATTTTTTTTATATGAAAATAAGTGACAGTTGCTCAGTATCACCCTCATGCTCTCTTAACATGTGCTGTAATATATGAGTGATGAAACCTTGCTCAACAACTAATGTAACCACTTAAGAACCCAAATGTATCTGTAAGTTACACACACTTACTTTCTGGGAGCAGATGAATATACCTGCTATTAGGTAAATCTGTATTTCAGTAATAATGTCAGTGATCAGCTTAAGGTGATGGAAATCTATAACTTTGTAAAAGTTGTCAATTTTCAAAACCAGCAATACTTCTTTTTTATATGTTGTGTCTCTTTATGACATAGGTAATTATGGCCCTTCAAATTTTCTTGCCTGTTGTAGCTCTTAATAAGTTTTGTCTTTCTGATATTTATCTCAAACCCTGTTTAACCATTCATTTGCTCAAGCCCATCAGGTATGTTATGTGCTGCTTTCCTTTGTCCCTCTTTCCTTCAATCTGTCATGTGAGTATCAGATTTTCCAAGCCCTACTTTCTCATGTGCCCCATAAATTTCAGTTGCCTCTTCCTGATGTTAAGCTTCTTTTTTGTTTCCATTCTCTCCAAAACCTCATTGATCACCTGTTCAACCCATGTATCCTCAGCATCTTTCTGTAGAACCACATTTCTGTTGTTTCAAACCACTTCTACAGCTTTGAAGAGATTGTCCAGTATTCATTGCTGTACAGGAGGACAGATATTATGTAACAGTTTAGTATTATTTTCTTTGTTTCCAGTGAAATTTTTCTATTTTTTAATACTCTGCTTAGCTTTTGGAATGCATCTTTGGTTTATTACAATACATCTTTGGATCTCAGTGTCACACTTTCCATCCTCTGTTAGAATACTCAGATATTAAAATTTCTTTATCTGCTTGATTTTAGTATCCTCGACATGTAATTTGTATTCTGGTCTCATCCGTTTGCATATAACCATGCAATTCTGTTTTCTTGTAGTTTATGCTTAATTCTTTTTTCTTGCTTTTCTTTGCTACTTTGTGTAGGATGTTTTTTAGATTCCTTTCCCTCTCTGCTCTCAGCAAAGTGACATTTGCATATCTTATATTGCTAAGATTGAGGCCTGGTAGATAATGAAACCTGGTAGAACTAATTCACTCACAACTGCCTTGCTGTATAGGTTGAATAACTCTGGTGAGAAGACACATACTTGTTTTACACCCATTTCTACTTTTTTTATATCTGCTGAACTCATTTTTTGTCCATATTCAGGCGGTTCTCGGCCAGTATAGAGTCTTAATTATTCTGATGTTTTTCCCAAATATGTCAGGGTTGCTCATCAGCTCTAACATATCTTTGTGGCATTCTTTGTCAAATACCTTTGTGTAGTTTATAAAACACAGGTACACATCCTTCTGCATTTGTGATGTACACCTACATATATATAGGAATGGCATGTTCCTATCCTCTTAAATTTGTGGATACTATTGGAGGGTAGAGGAGAGTGATTATACTGACCAGAAGTTCACTAGCAGTGTATCTACTTCACGCAGCATGCAAGTCTTGCACTTGATATACTATTATTCCCAACCTTCATTTGGTGATTACTCATGCAGTAACTCTTTAGGGTTACAACAACTTGTAGTGATCTTTCTGATAACATTCTTAGCATAAACAATGTGTTTATTGTCTCAGTGTCTTTAATGAACCCAGACTGTTTTTGTCCTAACTTTGGCATGATTTTGCTGCATATTCTATTTATCAGAATTTGATGATGAGTCTTGCTATGTTTCTCATGAGGTTGATTGGAGTTCATCTGGTTGCTTCTGGTTTATTACGCAGTGCTATGAAAATAGATCTACTTATTTTTTTCTGGCTAAATCTGAAAGCAAAATCAATTTATCTTCATATAAAATACTTGAATTTTAACGACTTTTAAGATATATCAATTTAATTAAATTAACACTACATATTCTGATTTTTTTAATAATTTGACTAGAACTTAAATAATTTGACAATTGAAATCACTTCAGGGCTAATATGTTTAATGTAACAAATTGATTGGATTCCTGTCTTTGTTTTAAGAAAGCATTTCAAGTGAATGAGTTTGTGATAACAGATTTTAATTTCCATTTCCTTTTCAAAATGAGAACAAAATATGCATCTTATGTTTTCTAGGGTGGCAGGTAAAGAGGGATCCAATGAAGTAGGAACTCCAATGGAAATTTAATAGCCCTTGGTTCCATCACAGCCATTTTCTGTCAGTTTCTTGTATTCTTCACTTGGAATAAAGTTGATTGCAAGGATGTCTGAATGTAGTAAGGATCTCTGCTGATCTCTAGTGACGTGATTACTTAGGATTTGTCAAGTGAATCCTGTTAGTTGCTGTTGTCCCCAACAATAGAGAAGTTCTACATCAGCCAAATAAAGGGTTGCTGTCAGCTTTGTTTCTGCAATGAACACATGCCAACAAAATGGGTAAGTTGTAAGCAGAAGTGATGGCTTGTGTCTCTAATGTATGTATCACATATAGGAGATTGACGCTTTGTTCTAGATAATGATAAAAGTCTATTTGATTAGTGAGAGCAAAAGCTTTCCTTTATATATATATATATATATATATATATATGTGTGTGTGTGTATTTGGGCAGCAATCCCTCATTTATACACGTTTCATTGAAAATGCAAAAACTGACAAAGCACAGAAATTAGGCTTATTGTTTTATTTTTCATGCATTCATACAAGTTTGTTCTGTTTTGTTCATAGCATGTGTAAAAACTCTCCAATAATCTGTGCAGCTGCACATTTTAGCTAATCGATTATCCTTCATCAAGGATGTTTTTTTTTGTTTGTCTGGATATGTTGATATTTTTATATTTTACTTTGGTTCACAGTGCTGTGTTAAACAATTTTTCTCTCTAGAATCTGTCATATATATCTATAAGTCTACCATTCACCCATGCTTAAAATATTGCTGCCACATATAGTCCAGTGCCCTTGCTAATTTACCTTAAGCTCCTTGATAAAATCCAAAGAAGAATCAGCAATATTATCAATCATGATCTGAAAGCTTGGCTTCAGTTACTTTCCCACCACCATAAGTTGCCTTTGTGTGACTTTCCTATAAATACTTTCATTATAAGTTTTCAGATGAGCTCTTCACTATGATATCTAGACATTTTTAATTTAAGCACAATACTAGCGGAGCATCAAGATTTCATCAATTTATAGTCAAGCTGGTATAGATGTAAATTCAATGATAACAGTTTCTTTTCTCTCAATTCTCTCTTGTATGATTTCCTTCCATTTCAATGCTTTCCAGCCAAATTTAACTATATTTAAAATTGTCTTATACATGACAAAATATGGTAAATTCTGAACACAGTCAGCATGTTGTGGCCATATTTATTTTTGATATTATCTAAATACAGAAAACGCTTAATAATAATGGAAGCTTTAACAATAAAATGAAGAAACCAACTCTCACTAACATCAATTATGAACATGATCATAACTTTCTGATTGCATTTGGAAATTAAAACATAGATATTGCGATACAAAATCATCTACATCTCTAGATAAAGAAAAAACATTTTTGAAAATTTCTAATAGATAGTGCTTGGATCCATAGATCATTTGGAATAAAAATAGTAAATAATAATAAATAGTAGCAAAATAAACAAAATCCCTGAGGATTGAAGACATCATAATTAGAAAATTACATAAAAACAAAATGCCAGAAACCTAAAAAATAGTGTGCAACATAATACCATTAATAACAAATGTATCTGTAGAGACAAAAACAATTGCCAACTTGACAAAGTTGTTTCAGTCATACTAACTTCTAAGTCAGCATGACTGAAACAATGTTGGTCAGTTAGGTGAAACTCCCCCTCTACATTAATTATATATATATATATATATATATATATGATTCATCATGTTTTATCATGTGTATGCCAAATTATTTTGTGATGTACCTACATATATATATTTATATATGAAAATGTAAAAAAACCCAACTTCACACACACAAATTCTTTCACCTGATTGGTCACTACTTGACTTATCTATTTATACATCATTGGTCATCAGAAAAGCAAACAGATCTTGATATGTGAAGTCACAAGTTTATTCGCCTGAAGAGAATCAACTATAGACTCAAAACATGTGTAGCATCACAAATACTGTTATGGACACTTAATGTATCATATAAAAAGCAAGTAATATAACTAATAATAATAACAACAATAAATCTACATGTTAAACAAAACGTTCACAGCTTCTTGCAGTTTTTATTCTATATCAGTTTCTCTCGTTGGAACAACGTTTATCTGTTTTTAATGTATATATATATATATATATATATATTCTTTTATCATTTAAAACTTTGTTTTTAGTGGATACTCATATTTGAGTAGACCCTCCAGTTATTTATTAAACTGTATGTTTATTTATTTGTCTTCCAGCTTGAAAGTTCAAGAAATCATTTCTTAAAGAAAAACTGCAAATATGAAAAATTTCATGAGATTTATATTTTACTTAACAGCCAAATTTTGGATGAGTTGGTTAGAGCACACCAGGTCTAAGACTAAATGCTTTTGAACAGGTTGATGCAACTTTGAATCCTGCTGGAGAGTTCAAATTTTCCTTTCATAAGATTTCTCAAATGTTCAGGCCAGCAGATGAAAATTAATATGCTTTTTAATAAATAAACACAGTGTCTACTCAAATGCAAGTATCCATTAGAACGAATGTGTAAAGTAATAAAAAATCTGTTGAATTAACAAAGACGCATTACTTGAAAGTGAACATTGTAGTCAGCACCCAGAAGCAAGTGTCTGTTTCATACTAAATACAATTGTCAGGCTATATATATATATATAATGTGGAGGAATTTTTCAATTAACTGAACAATGTTATTTCAGTCATACAAACTTTGACATTTTTTGAAGGCATAATAATAAAGTCTTCACTCTTCACTTCAAAAATGCCTCCCTATCAGTAAACTACTGAAAAATTTTGGCACTAAGCACCATAATAATTCAATACTATCTATCTATCCATCTATATGTCATTTTTAGTGAATGCCCATATTCCAGTAGATGCATTTTTTTTAACAAATTGTTTATTTCATCTGCATGTTTGTAGATTAAGGAAAACTTAATGACAAAAATGTTAAGTTCACAGGCTGATAGACAAAATAAACACTGTTTATTAAAAAATCAGTGTGTCTACTCAAATATGGATAAGCATTAAAAATGTTTGATGTAAGAAAAGATTTAAAAATAGAATCTATTAATTCTTTAGAAATTGCTTTGTTTACATTTTGGATATAAAACTGATCAGCTATGGGTTTCACAAAAATCCGAACTGGCGAAAGTCAAATAATAATATTTTTTAATACAAAGTAGAGCAATATTATTATTAAATAATAATAATATTTTGCTACTTTGTATTATGCACTTTTAAAAATTAAATTCTATGAACTGTGAGTCTTTACTCCATTTGTTTTTACTCTTACTAAGATTTATACACAGATGGTATGGTCCTGGCCATGACGGTAAACTGCATCTGGCAGCAAGGCCTCTGACTGGGAGGTAATTAAGAGCATAGAACCACCTCTTAATTGCTGTTGTTCCCAGGTCCATCCTGACTCAGAGTGATAGCACCTGTTAGAATCCCAGCTATGGGCAAATAGCTAACCTCCCAAACTGGGGTCAAAACACTATGAAAGTATAAAAATACACTGTTATAGACATATATACATAAAAATAGACTTTTATAGAAAAATATACGTTTTTGAAGGAAAAAAATTACCAATAATACATTTTTGAAGAAAAAATGATTCTCGGCAAAACCTTTTTGAATACAAAACTAGAAGATATTTTCAATTTTCTAAAATACAAAAAGAATAAAAACAAAAATATTTTCATTAAAATCTGACTAAATCAACCTTCTTATTAAAACCGAACATTAAAAAACATATACCTTAATACCCCACATTATTGGCAACTCCTGATTTTAAATCTGATTTTGAAATTATTTCAGTTTTTCTTTTCTTCTGCATATTTTTTAAGAAGAAGAATGCTTTACATCTCATTCTGGTTAGAAACTGTTCAATTTTTTGTAATAGGTTTAGAATGTATTCATGCCTGTTAGGAATAGGGGTGTTTGTTTTTAGTGCATATGATATTTTAAATATACATATATAATGTTTGGTTAAAGACCAATGCTAGTTTATTTTTAAGAATGTTTTTTTTCTATATTCTTGGTTTCTGGTACATGTGTAGATATAAACTATCCAATACAATTTTGTTCAATTTTGGCTAATATTAACTATTATCAAATACTTTTAATTCTTTTTGACATGTTAGCTTCTTCATTTTTCAATATTGTGTTTCTGATTTTCATTACTTACATGCAGACTATTGTCCTCATCTTTGTTGTTATTATTGTTGTTTCTAATAAGCACTTGATGATTGCATTTTGCACAAAACTATAAGTCATGCAATCAGCATAGGACAATATGTATATTTATTAATGTATATATAATATAGCTCTGATCATACATTTAGCACTGTTTTATTAACACTTGAATAATAATATTATACATGTGTGTACCCTTATATATATATTTATTAATTTACATCACTTCATTATATGTAAAGTATACACATTCATTGAAAAATGTGAAAGCAGGATAGCTCTGTAAGCAGATGTTTCTTTAGAGAATCAGCAATAAACTTTCACCTGCAGAAAGAGAGAGAGAGAGATCAAGAAAAAATATACTCAGTTTGTATGTGTATGTAGATATATTTCATTAAATATTAAGTCATAATATTTTAATGATATATTTTCATATTCTCAGAAGGCATTCTAAAGATCCTAGTTATATCAGATGTTTAAAAAAGAATTAGAATTGCTAAGGAAGCACAGACATGATCAGGTGATAATTAAAACAAAGATGAGGACAATAGTCTGAATGTAAATAACAATTACACCTCATCCCAGAAATTCAAATAGAAGGTGATCAGTTTTAGTTTAGTCATGTTTAGTCAAACAGGTTTAAAAGTGATCATACTGTTCCACTACACACATGCACACACATACACACAGAAATGTTGTTAGAGTTAACCAACAAGGTCTGTCTGTTTAATTTTATAATTTATTTTTCCAATAAGGTTTTGCACACCAGGATTAAAATTGTGAATAAACTGTTCAAAATACATGTTTCCTTCAAGTATATTAAACCGTTTCAGTCATTATCAAGAACTGGGTGGTGCCAGTGTGGTACACAAAATATTCTTGGCTACATTCTGACTTTTATTTTGAATATTGAGATTCTAATTAATCCAAAGTCATGTCCCATGTGAAAAAGATACAAAGAACTAGATTACTAAAAAGAATCTATCAAATATTTATATGTACTAATATATATTTTTGTATAAAATAAAATTTTGAAACAACTCACATTAAGTATATCTTTTACGAGATGAGACAGTGTCATAAAGTATGTATAAAATATTTATTATACATATAATATGTACATATACCAAGTAAGAACATAAGTTCACAGTATTTTGTAAATTAATTTGAAAGGCAATACTTAGATACGAATGTACCCCTGATGTCAAAATATTTGAGAGGATTATTACATATACAGCAAAACAGGCTTGTATGTAGATGACTAATATACTATGCTCTCATTACGATTGAGCTCTCTAGAGATGAAAATTTTAAAAACAGTTTCCACTTCTGCGATATACACATCACTCCTAAGAAATGAATTGAGTTCTTTTGGTGACGTGTGTGTATACACTGCTTATATACATGTTAAAATTTCCCTTCTCTGATTCCATGCGCCTATGGCTTAGCAGGTAGCAACTCCGACTGACTTCGAATCAGTCGAGTTTTGATCCTGGCCAGAAGCAAGTGGATGTGTCTAGCCACACTGATGAGCTGTGATACAGCGAAACAGGCTTGTATGTAGATGACTAATATATATATATATATATATATATATATATATATATATATATATAGTCATCCGTAGACAGATCTGTTTCACTGCATCACAGCTCATCAATACAGTTAGACTCCGATTGTTTTTAACCCAGGATTGAAACCCGACCGAATTGGCATCAGTCGGCTATTCTACCTCTGAACTACGGGTGCTCAGTAGAAGAAGGCAAACTTTTTTTTAGTGTGTATATATATATATATAAAATCCTATGTCTTACATATAACACTGAGTTTCATGCTTTCAGCAATCTTCAGGTGCTTATCATATCATACTTATTTACCTCCTTACACACACATGCACAACAGTCATTGTTATAATTGAGAGGATGTATTTTCTTCACTACTCAATGTCATAATTACTGCAAAAAAATATAATAATAAAGTACTGTTAAAGAGCAAACACAGTGCAAGAGCTTTCATAACTGGTAGTAAAGAGAATAAATTGAGCTGATACTACCTTGCTATTTTCTTTCTTGTAATGGGCATAACTGAAGGGAATATATATATATATATATATATATATATTGTTTAATTACTTAGTTTTTGTTCATGACAAGATTAGACCAGTACACATTTGTATTAAAGTGTTCAATACGATTATATTGTCAAACATTTGAATATTCTTCATTTGTAAACGAGTTATTATGCACCCTAGGTTTCTACCATCTGGTGCCTTCAGGCAATTTGCAATAACTGAATTTACCATTTCCCTTTCCTTTTTTATTAAGAATGTTCAAGTAACAGGGAATTATTGAATGTGCAATTTTTAAAATTACAAGAAATTATAATGTTTTTGTCCATGGCTGTATGAACCTAATAGGTATTTTTTAGTATGGCTACACTCAGTCACAATTTCTGTTCTTTCATTCATTAATTCATTTTTGTTTGGGAATAGCATAATCTCTAACTTTTCTTCCTGGCACAGTCTACATATTTCACCAATATTGTAAGGCTTGGCTTTTTTCACTATACTCCACCTTATGTCTGGGTCTTTTCCATATTTTAATTTTAATCTCTACACGTGGCAAACCAATTTTGTACAATTTTTAAAGTTTTCTATTTTAAATGTAGACCTGTGATTAAACCACCTGATCTTAAAGATGTCTTTGGTTGATCCCAAATCTATTTTGTTCTGACCATTTAAGTCATGTACTTTTGCTTTGTAAATGACTTCTTTTGTATTACAAAGTCCTTGAAGTGGGCATTTATTTTTGTCCCTGCAGTTGCATTTGTGGTCTGAGGAAATGAACTAATTTAGTTCATAGAAATGAAATATAATTTATAACTGCTTTATATGATGTGTTGAGTTTTCTTTTATAGTTCATTTTTTCAGATCACACTTTATTCATTTCATTTGGTACAAATATTTTTCCTGGAATAAACATTTTTAAAATGAAATGGAAATGAATTAGCATGACCAAGAATAGAAAATTTAACCTTATCTCAAGTAAGAATCACTACAGCCAGGGAAGAAAAAGTTCATTGGGCAGAATGAGTAACCATAAAACTATTACACACCCATTCACAAGTGCATAAATATGTATACATATGAACATACTTAAACATACAGACATATATACACATATGTCAATACAAATGCATTTATGCATACACCCACATATACACACATACACACATCTATCTGTACCAACATATAAATATTGTGTTCATTTACTCACATATTTATGAAGACTGAACCTATATGCTTATATTTAATGCTAACACATATTTACGCAAATATACTAACAAGCCTCACATATACTCACAAAATACACATATATTTACATACTTACACACATATACATGTATGTTTACATATACACCCTTGCCTGTATATACATATATGAACATACATATCCAAAATCTCCCACATATAAATTTCAAATTTATGCATAGTCTCACTTTTCTACATCCAATTACTCACTTATACAGATATATACAAGAACAATGCTAAAATATATATATACATAATTGTCAACTTTTGTACACACACCAAAGGGGCCTAGTTCAAATTATATACATAATAAAAATATTTATATACATATACTGGCATATGTCATTTGGATTTTGATATCTACATACACATACATGAGGATAATGATCAATAAAGGAGGGTACAATCAATTACATTCCTAATACAAAATTAATGCTAACATGCATATAATTAGATGCTTCCATATATACATGAAAAACATACATATAATTAGGTTCACCCATATAAATGAAAAATACCTATAACTACTTGCATCCATATATACAGAATATGCATATAATTAGATGCACCCATATAGACAAAAATTACATATAACTAGGTGCACCCATATACATAAAAAAACATGCATATAACCATATAACTAGGTGCACCCACATACACAAAACATACATATAACTAGGTGAACCCATATATATGTAAAATACTTATATTAAAATACATACAAAATACTTTCAAATTCATACATAATTCCCAGAAATGTTTAGAAAGAGTAGTTTGATATTTTAGGTGGGGCTTTGAGAAAGATTGTTTATGACTATATAGACGTTTCTGTGGTTGAGTGGAAATTCCTATATATACTTTTTTCTCATTTTTGTGTCCTATTGGCCTCTAGGACATCATTGTTATAGGTTGTTTTTTTCATTATATTGGCCTCCAGGACATCATTGTTATCCAATAATAACTCTATGTGGTTAAAAAGCTTTGGTGATAACTTTGAGGTTCCCACGAAATTCTAAAAATACAATAAAAAATGAAACAGACAGACATTGTGGATTCTTTTTAATCAAACTTATTTGCATATATATAAATATATAATGGCTACTCATCCGCTAGAGCTGCTAGCCACTTCATATTGCTGATGCTTGCTATGCATATTTGTCTTCATTTGACACCCAAACTATTGCTTATATTGCAACTATGCTAAGTGACCCTTAGTTGCGGTTTCTGAGAGAGAGAGTGTATAATCTGGCATGATCAATAGCTTGAATAAAACCAATATGCACAAATTCTTGGTCATGATAATTTCTGACTTTGTGCTTGCAGGACCATTAACACTTTCCAAACAGTTCATCTACCAATTTTACTCACAAGGCTTAGGTCCACCTATAGTTTGGTTTTTAGGCACTTTCCAAATGTTCTGTATGTTGGGATCAACTTCACAGGCTAATAACATCACAAAGTCTTCTTCCTGACAAATCAGTCGTTGTTTTTTAAGACTGTTGTGTTGTGACACTGGGATCTTAGTTGATTAATCAAACAAAAAAACTAAAGAAAGAAAAAGGGAAGAAGAAAGAGACTACTAACTGGATGATAATTGTTGAAATTCACAGAAAAATTTTATTGAAAAGTTGAGAAAAAAAACGTTTCAAAATAATACAATTAAATCCTGAACAGTTCCAAGGAGAATCGAAATCCAAATTTAACTCAACAGAATTCAGTAAGATTAAGAAAAATGAAGACTATCCGTCCTTCTTTACTTCCTACTGATAAGAAAGAGACAATGTATTCTCAAAGATGTTGGCCCCGGAAAATAAAAACAAAGCATATGTTGTCAATAAAAAAACCCAAGTGGTCACCAAAATAACATTTAGGATTGTACTGGATGAAGAGCCAGGAAAAACATTTGGTTTGAATTGGACACCCAGAAAAAATATCCCTACAAAAATAGTGATTATCACTTAAGATTAGGGACAAGTTTGTTCATTTTAATTTCTGTGACATTTGGCAAAAAATTTTACAACTGATATTATTTCAGATTCTTTTAGATACAAGTAATAAAGAAAAATTAATTAATAGCCCTGGAGTGACCATAGGTGGCTGACTGTATAGCCTGGTCAATAGAGAGTCACCTAAAACAACCAGCTAAGACAAACTGATAAAGAAAGATTAATGACTGGAAATCCCCCCCCCCCCCCCGAAACATTCTGAAAGTTTGGATTCTTCACAGGGTCAGTCTACTGGACTGAGGTTTAATGCTGAGAAAATGGGAGAAGGAAGATCAGTGAATATATGGAGTGATGGTGCAAGATGATATGTGAAGGGAGTTAGAGTTAAAAGGTGGCTTGATTCCACTGACCACTCTCAAAAGGGGGCTGGACAACACCTAAATTTTGAAAATTACTTGAGTAAGCATATTTTGAAAATATGAAATTTAAAAAAAAATTTGATGCTAAGGATGGCAAACAACTGAACTCCAGACTTTTGTCAACCTCACACCTAATATATAATCTGGAAGTTTAGACAACTTGAATAGTCTTCACATTACTGCTACTGGAATCCAAACTATTTGCTGAGACCTCCTGACCTAAACCTTGTGCCAGCCTTGAAAACCAGAACTTGAAATGTTAAATTTCTACTAACATAGGCTGTAAACTCCAGTGTCATTTGATTATGAAAGTAAGTGGGAAGGGTTAAAACTGCTGTATACAACAAATCATATATAAATGAAATTGTTCTTACATTTTTAACCCAATTTAATTCTTTATTCCCAAGAATTATTTTTTGTGTAACTCTTTGCAGTTGACTTGTTCTTTTCTTCAGCTTACTTCACCAGCAATCTTCTCACCCTCTGAGATCAAAAACACAGTGTGGTAGAGGAGTGAAAGGTCATGAAGCAGACCAACACCAGATAGATTGAGTGGAACTGTACTCTTCAACATGATACCAGCAACAAACCAGCAATTCATTAACAAGAAAAAAGTCAGCTAGATAGCAACCATGATGGCTTGAAGGAACCTGAAGACAAATAAGGAGAACGCAGGATTATAATGTTTCCTCAATATAAATCTTATCATATTTACTTCATGGAATTATGTTATTATTTTAATTTTAGTAAGTTAGTATTTTAATCATATTTATTTTATGAATTTTCAGTTATGTCTTTCATGGTAGAAGATACAGTCAGGGCAGTTTTAATATGTTTTATATCACGTTTTCTTGTTAAAGAAAATATTAAAATAGATATCAGTAAAACATCTTAAAAGTTTTGATTAAAAATTTTAATTAAATTTTATACTTTCCATAAGACTTAAATATCTCTTATGAATTATATTTTTAACTATTTCCTAGATTCTTTTAATATATGTGTTTTATTTTTCTCACCATAACTTGCTTTTAATTATTTTTATATAACGTTAATCTTGAAAATAAAAAGCCTTCAGATTCTCATAAATCAAGAACCTCAATATAGTAATAATAAATAATTCCATAAGGATTAATAAAAAAAAAAAAAAACAGTTTGAAAGTAAATTTATGGATAATATTCTTCTCCAAAAATGACTTTATCTGTGCAGCTATATTCATTGTCAGTCTTATCAGGTTGATGCAAAAAATAAAAGGTCACTTATTGTTGATGAACAGTTATCTATGCCAGTACGACAGTGAAGGTTCCTCAATTGCATATTAGTATTATGGAAAAACAGCCATCAATATTTCCATCTCCTGGCAGTCATTTTGAAGGATGCCTCATCTTGATTGAAAGACCCACCCCCATTATGACACTAAGCAGGATCAGTTCCACAAAGTGAATCTCATCTTTCTTTCTCTTTTTTGAGTGGCATAAAAAGCCATCAGACTTTGTACTGACCACTCGTTACTTTTTTTTTCTCCTCGATAAAATGGCCAATTTCCAGCAGGGTCAAAGACAAAAGATCATTTCTTATAAAGTGGGGTCCATTAGAGCAAAAACTAGCTTACTGCTGGAATGACAATAATGTCCAATTTAGAGCTTACATATAAAGTGGACTTTTGTTTTCAAATGTAAGTATGGTCCAAAGTTTGCTGGGGATTAAACATTAGATGAAATTTCATTCATTGTCAAATCTATTGCTTTTCTTTTTGGCTGAATTTCATTTTATGGGGGTGCTGAAAAATTCTTGATCAAACACAACTCCAAAATCAGTATTTTGATCTTTTGTCATTATAATACTGATTTTGTCATACTAAAATATGTTTCAGTATTCTTTATAAGATGTAAATAAATTGTAGTTTTTATAAAACGATTTTTTTTACGTCATTATTTTACAGTAAAAGAAAAATAAATTACTAACAAAACACTTATTTCTCTAATTCATCATTGTAAAGAAAAACTAAATTACTTAAAAATGTTTCTGAATTATAACAAATTATTTTCCCTTTTCCTATTTTTTCATTTTTATGATTGAGTGTCAGTGTTTATTTTTTTAATCATTTCCCCACAAGCAAGGCAATAAAAGCCACTAAAATGCAAGGAGTTACTGAGTGCAAAACAAATAGAGAGGACAATAAAAGAACAGATTTCAAGGAAACAGGAGATGACAACTGACATTGCATTTAAGTTTTTTAAATCAGAAAAGCAGTTTCACAAGAGAGAAGTGTGGAAGAAGGAACTATTAGCATAGAACTTAGTTACAACTAGCAATTTCAACAGTGAAATGCTGAGACCTAATTGCTAATCTAGTATTGCACTTAAATTTATTAGGCTTAAGTACCAAAAGAAAGCTCATCTTGATATGTTTTTTGCTTACTGTCTACTATATAGTAATTATTTCTGCACTAAAAATAACTATTGAGGGATAAACTTTCTTTGAAGAAAGGTAGAAATTTTTTTTTTCTGTAATTGTTTCACTCCAAGCAAGACAGTACTGCCACTTGTGCACCTGAGGTTACAGTGAGAGAAAAGGAAAGAAAAAGAAAGCAGAAACAAATTGCCAGCGATGTTGAAGAAAGGCTATGAGAAAGAGGAGAATCAAGAAGATAGAAGATGGTAATTGACATTGCACTTAGATTTTTGGAGATTGTAGCTATCACGGAAGCAAATATACAGAAAGGAGTTTCACAGGTGGGAAGTGCAAGAAAAGAAACTGATAGAGTAGAAGTGACAGTCACATTTAACTACATTGATAGTAACAGAGTGGGACTTATTTACCAATCTAATAGCACGCTTAAAATCATCTTATCAGGGCATCAGGGAAAGAAATTTGTCAGTGCAGAAGCTGTAAAAATATTTGTGGAAAAAAAGAGGGAACACATCATATCGGTGAGAAAGTGATTGAAGTTAATCCACCAAATCAGGATCTATTACATTGCAGATATACTGTTTGGAGTTTATTGAGAGCTCTGAAATGGATAGTAGAAGCATCTGACCAGATATGGAAATACTATTTAATACACAGATAAATGGTAGATTTATAAATGTGCAAGATAATTAGTCAAAATATTATTTAAAGGTAAAATAAAAGTAATCACAAGGAAAGCAAAAAGGATTAAAATCTCCTATATTAAGATAATTTGTAATAAATATATTTTTCTTCCTTTTAATTTTCGTGCTCTAAATCAATAAGTCCTCCAGATAAATAGGAACAAACTGAGAAAAATAAAAAAGATAGAAAGTAAGATTAAAATATATACAAGAAAAATTAATGACAAAGTGAAAAAAGTGTTTTGTGTGATGTGTTTTGTTCTTTTTGGAAACGTAATTAAAGTAATGTTTATGATGATGTGACTAAATACAAGCACAAAGGAGAAGGGTACGGAAATTTTAAATTCTAAACTTCAAATTTTTTTTTTAAATATGTATTTGGGTATGTGTATAGTCTAGGCTTTAGTTTCATTTTCTTTTTGTTTATGTTTTTATGATTTTTGTATCTAGAGTAGAGGTTTATCCCTTGTTTTCAGTTCAGGATTGGGTTTTTGGTCCCTTCTAAAGTCTTCTTCAGTTCTGTACTTTTAATATCTGTTCTTGAACTCTGACATATGATTCACCTCTCATCCAGTTCACACATCTCCCTGTTTTGTTTTTTTTATTTTTTTTTTAGTAAAGGTTTATCTCTTATATCCTGTTTCGAATTGATTTTCCAGTTCCTTCTAAAATCCGCTTCTGCTCTTTATTCTTAACACATGTTCTTTCCTATGCTAATATAAATTCAGACAATAACCCTCTACCTTGAGTGACTCTTTGATTAATATTTGTAAAAAGAAATATATATATCTATATATATAAAAAAATTAGTGTTTAATTGTGATAAAGGTTGTTGCTTTTCCAATGGTTTTACTGATAAAATGTATTTTGGCAATTCATCATAAACTGCTCAATATCGAGGTGGAGATAGAGCATAGTTAAGCACAAAGAGTTTGTTTCTTTAACTGAGTAGGTTCATGCCGACTTCAGTGTTTCATGAGGACATCCCCATGGTTTTTTCATTTTTCAGGGCTGGTTTGCCATTAGGTCTCATTTTTCTTGTTTATATAGAGCATACAGTAATTTTTGTGGGAGTGATCTTGTTTGTGATTGGTTGATTTTCTTTTTCCTTTTTTATTTTTATTGTGCATGTGTTTGATTTAATTTTTATTGCTTATCATTTTTTATTATAATTAAAAAAAACAATAAAAAGCAATTACACAAACACACATTCACACATAGAATTAAAAAAAACAAGTTATGCTTAGTTTAATTTGTAATGTATATAAATGTAGATAGAAAAAAATCAAGTTTTAATAAGTAAGGGTCACAAAACACTGTCTGGGCCTCTAATCACAATTTAGTCCCCCATTTTAGGTTAGGGGTTTTGCATAATAGTAGACAATGACCCAGTATATATATATATATATATAGCTATAGCCTTTAAGCCTGATCCTATCATATTTCTAGCAGAGAGATATAGATATGAACAAACTGAAGTGGATAGATACATATATATTTATATGTATATCTTTGTTTAATAAGTTAATGTAAGTTAATAAGTGAAGTTTTAATAAGTTTATATGTATATCTTTATTTAATAAGATATGTTTAATAAGTCTATTGGCTAACACAATTTTTAGTTGAATTTTGATCTGAAATTTTGCCTGTATAATGTTCAACCTATATGTTTAATGAAGCACTATTGTGCTGAGTGCAGTTAATAAGGAAGGATATTTTGAAAAATGAACATTTATTGTGTAAATTAAATACGACTTGGTTATAGATGCATCTACAAATATACTTTATAAAAACTAAAGAGAGGAGAATAATTTTGTTTTCAGTTGTACTTAAAATGGATTTTAAAAATTGCTTGAAGAAAATCAACATCTTTCTTTGAAAAGTATTTTGGAAATAGCCACTTTTCTTTAATTTTTTATGAAAACTCTAAAGATTCAATTTATGGAATTTGTTAAATAGATTGCTTTCATCACAAATTGTTGAATTTTAATATTTTTGATATTTGCTGAATTCTCTTATTAGCTTTACTTTTAATAAGGAATCTATAAAAATATTCACATTGAAAAAATAAATTGCATTTCATCAGAAGCAAAATATATTTTGGAGTAAGTTTGAATTTTTGTAATGTGACAATTTCTCGTTTTTAATTTTTAACTAGTTTTTTGTTCATTAAATTTTATCTTGCATTTTACTGAAAATGTTTCTAAGAAAATTCAGAAGTGTATTACATCTATTAAGCTGAAGAAATAAAAAAAAAAAATTATTCCTTATTGTGGATAAATGAATCAGTCAGTCGGTTAAGTACCATACATGATACACACTCAGACAATCATGTTTCTTTTGATCCATGACTAACTGGGCAGAAGATTTTCCCACACTAGGTTGCCATTTCTTTCTGTGGCAGACTGGTTGCCAACCAAGGCTATAGAAACTAATCTCCCCTGCTATTCAAGTTACAGCTGAAGGGAGAAGAGATAGATTAATATCTTTCCCAAGGGTATTTGCGCATAAGTGAATACAGTGGAATTTAACTGGAAATCAAACTCAGCTCTCTGATTTCTCATTCTGAGCTGATATCCATTGCATCACAGTATATATCAATGTATAGCAGGCTAATTTTGTAAACCATTACTACCATGGTGAGTTTGTTACTGGGTGCTTTACAATTGTTACTTTCTATCTGACTAAGATACATTAGGTTGGATAATCTAATTATATAACAACTTTTAATGGGTTTTTTTTAATATGAATTAATAGATAAGTAGACATAGATCCATGTTACTCAAGAGTCAAAAAAGATAGACATAGTGCCAATATAGATTAATGTAGAAAAGGTACACATAAGTCTGTTTTACACAAATTAATGGTAATAGTAAGATTACCTGTTTCCTTGTATGGAAACATTCAGAATTCATTGACTGATCTGGTTTTGGTTAAAAGCTATGAAACTGCCTTCTAAGTTTAATGGTGAAGAAAGTATTTGAGTGAATGAAGCTTGAGGGTTTTGGCTATGATTATTTTTCTTTGAACCTTGTGGACTAATACTTCAGGTTCACAAGCAAAGAACCCTATCAAATAACAGAAACCACATCACTTGAGGACTACAACAACAATAACAACAACTAAAATGAATAACACACGTAACTCAGAGAAACTAATGACATAATCAAGGTGTTAAAATTCCAGACAGAATCGTATAAAAAGCTAGGAAGAAAACACTATCAATACTGGAATGTTTACACTAGAGTAAAAAATGATACACACATCTGATATAAACTAGAATAAAAAAAAAATGATAGATAGAAGTATTATTTATATTAGAGTAAGCAGAAAGTAAACACAGGTTTAGGTTATGTTAGCGTCATCGATAGTATGGGGGTAGGCTGAAAAGTTCATAGGCTATGAATCACTTTCTGTAGCTTCAAGTCTCTTTTTAATCTAGGAAGAGATTGTCCAGCATTCACTGCCATATAGATGTGACACTTCATAAAAGTTCAGTACTCTTTCTTTGTTTCTAATGATATTTTTCTGTTTCTTCATACTTTGCTCAGCATTTGAAAGGCATCTTTCACTATCCCAGTGCCCCTACAGATTTCAGTGATGCATTTTCCATCTTCTATTAATACACATCTTGGATATCTGACTTATTGAAGCTGTTTGATTTTGGTATCTCCAATCTGTAATTTGCATGTTGGGTTCTTTTTGCTTTCAGCCATGCATTCAGTCTTCTTGCAATTGATGTTTCATCCTTTCTTTTTCACTATCTTCTGTAGGAATTCTTGTAGTTTTCTTTCTGTGTCTGCTATCAATATCTTATATTGTTAAGATTGTGGTCACGAAAAATGAATCCCAGTATAACTTCTATTTCTCTCAGAATGATTTTGGTGTATAGGTTGAAAAGTCTGGTGAGAAGATGGATTCATGTTTTATACCCGTTTTATTTTTGTGTATTTATTGAACTCATTTCCTATCTATGTGCAGGTAGTTTACATCCAGTACAGGTTTTGGATTATTCTAATATCCTTACAACATATGTCAAAGTTACCTAACAGTTCTTTGTGACACATTTTATCAAACACTTTTGCTGTATCTATAAAATATAGGTATACATCCTTTTGCATTTACATTGCTCGTTTTGATGTTATTCTGAGCATGAATATTACATTGCTTGTTCCAGAAAACTGCACTGTTCTTTTCCTATTTCCAGTTAATTCTACTGCACTCTGTTCAATAAGATTTGGATCATAAGTTTTAGTGTATGGCTCATTAGGCTGACTAACCGATGCAGTTTTCATTCATTTGTACCAGGCTTAGGCTTCTTAGGCAGTGCTATGAATATGGATATACTTAGGTCTTTCAGTATATCATAACTGTTGTACATTTTATTTATTATATCTGTAATCTTGTCAATGTTAAAATAATCTAAGTCTGATAGCATATATATTATAATTCCATCTGGTCATGATGTTTTGGTTCAGTTCAATTTGGTCATTGCAGAAATTGCTTCAAATTTCAATATTTTTGCTCCTTCATTAATTCTATGTATTGTCAGATGTCCTCTTTCATTATGGAAAAGTGTATTCTTTCCATCTCTGAAGTATTTATTTTTTCTCTAATATAAGTTACCTATTTTCAGATTTTATACATCCTACACAGAAGCATGTTTTTTGCTTTCTTAGATTTTTATGTATATTTACATCAACTGTGATATTCTTTCTATTTTGGCACATTTTTCATTGAGCCATTCCTTTGTAGCCTGCCTGCATTTGTTCCTAATTTCTTTGTGCAGAGTTCAATATTCTCTGTGTTTGTTTTTTTTGCCTCCTTTTCCTTATGCCAAGTATTTTATCTATCATCCCTTCTTTTTTTCTGTCTATTTTCTTTGGGGATGATCTTGATTGATGATATTACTAAAGCTTCTCTTAATATGTCCCACTTAATTTTTTTATTCTTATTTTGTTCCTTTTACCTACTTTTAACATTGTCCATATATTTCTTCTTGCCATTCAGATCAATAAGAAGTTTGTCATATTGTAATTTGGGTGCTGCTTTGTCATTCTTCAATCTCTATAGTTTTCTTATAAATTTACATATCACTGAAATGTAACTCCAACATTCTGCACTTGGGTTTCTCCTGGTCAACTGCTGGTATACTCATGATTATTGTGGAAGATAAAAATGGTGAAGCCCAGGGTGTAGCATTGGACATCTTGAAGGCCTTTGTCAAGCTTTAGTATGCAGGTCTTCTCCACAAGTTGAAAAGTTATGGTCTCACCAGACATTTTTAGCTGATCCAGTCTTTCATATCAAATTTGGAAATGAAAGTGATCATGAACAGCCACCTAGATCCTAATGTTGGTGTCCACAGATATCCACCCTTGGTCCTACATTGTTTTTAACTTTCATTAACAACCATCCCAATGACATCTGGCCTCAACTTGGTGTCTACACTGAAAATACAACCATTTACTTCTGCCAAGATAGTAAGGCTGATCAATCCGACATGGTCAAAATGACAGCTGATGTCCAAAACAACCTCAAGATCTTCATTAACTAGGACAAAAGATGGCTTGTCACTTTCAAGGCCTCTAAAATGTATGTTTTCTCCTTTAATCATCTGAGAGACCCTCACTGCCTTCCATCAGTATGGCTAATGTTAACATTCAGGAAAATGACTAACATTCTCAGCTGATATGAAGTAGAAAAACTACATTAAATACATTGCTTGATCAGCTGCTAAAAAGTTGGTTTTCTGTCTTAGGTGAAACAATTTTTCTCTCTTGAATCTGTCTAGCATATTTATAAGTCTACCATTAACCCATGCTTAGAATATTGCTGCCACATGGTCTGGTGCTCCTGCTATTTAGCTTAAGCCCCTTGATAAGATCTATAGAAAAATTAGCAATATTATTTGTCCTTATCTGGCAACTTGCCTTCAGTCACTTTCCCACTGCCATAAGTCTGTCTTTTTGTACCTTTTTATCAAGCAGTCACCCATCAAGATATTGACCAAGCTCAACAATGCTTAACTTTAATGATCGTACGAGAACCAGTGTTTCAATATGATAAGGGCATAAGACAGTTTCCAAAATGACTACATAGACCTTGTGCTATTTAGTTTCTTTATGCTAACCATTAGGCTTTGCCAATAAGTAAACCCACAAAGGACATCTTACAAAGAAGAGAGAAATTTAACATTGTTCTCACTTAATAAGAGAAAATTGAAAGGAAATATGTGTGGTACATTTTATTATTTTTCCTTATTTCACATGTGGAAACAATGCAACAAACACTGGCCCATGGCTACTTGGTTATTACCAATATTCTTGGAAAGTAAAACTAAAAAATAAATAGATGAACTCTGAAGAGAAAAAAATAAAATAAATGGAAGCTTCTAGTTTATTAATATAATTAGTGTCTTTTGATCCTCTCCACTAGAAGATGTTACAAGAATTCCTAAGACATCAAATTAAATTCCTTGTTTTCTGACATTTGAAATACTTACAAAAGGAATTATGCTAAAAAGCTTTCTTTTAAGAAAATGTTAAACAAAAATCAAAAATAAAACAGAAAAATGATTCTAGATTAGAAAGCAGAAGGAATGCAAAAATGATACTTAACATATATTTGTATATACATACATTATATGTATAATATATATATATATATATATATATATATATATATATGTATGTGTGTATCTATCATGTAATTGTCAGTATAGAAAGATGGTATATTATATATGCATGTAAGTATAAAACATATATACATCTAAAAGCATGTATGCATGTATATATATATATATATATCACAAAATATGCATGTTTCATTAAATAATATCGACATATTATGTGATGTGTTACAATAATCTGTTCTAGTTCTCTAATTAGCTTTTTGCTGTTAAGTGGAAATTTATCAAAGAATGTGCCATAGTTCTTGTTAACTCAGGTACTTTCAATCTATTCAAAGATAATCCTCAGGGTGAATTGTGAAGACATACATTATATAATTGTAATTGCTGTGATCGTGATTTTTTTGTAAACATGCATTTTTATAGACATGTTCTGTTATAATTATTTTAAAATTAATCATTTACTATCTTTTAGCACTATGTAGCAATTTACCATCTCTGGTTACTCATCTTGCCTTTGAAAAGCATGTTTGCAAAACATTGTAACCACAATAACTAATTTTAAAATAATTATAACAAAGCATGTTTACAAAATATCTGTTACAATGATTACAATTAGATTAAGTTTGTCTTCACAATTCAACCCTGAGGATAATTTCAGAGGCGATCAGAAGTACTTGGGTTAACAATAATTATGGTGAATCTCTTGATAACTTGAGAATTTCATGCAACTCTTCTGGATAGTCTCCTTGTCTGGGTTGGTAAATGCTGCCATAATCCTTGCCTTCATTTCCTCTTTAATGTTACAAGGGTATTTGTTAGTCTCTTGCTCAAATACACTCTACATTTCATAATGAAGGGGTTGCAGTCTGGAGTGTTAGGTGATCAGATGTAGGGGATAATGTGGTACAGAAGTTGTCTGACAGACATGATTGGATTCTCCTGCTTGTGTGGCATGGTGCAGAGTCCTGTTGCTGGACATAGGGTCTTTTAGCTGCCACCATCTTAACACAGGGCAGAATTACCTCCTCAAAACACTTGACATAAGACTCTGTGCTGAGTCCAAGGACTTGCAGGAAGATGAATGGATGTATAACATAGCCATCACTAGTGATCACTACAAACATTATGATGTTGAATGGATATATCATTCAGTTCTTTCATAATCCTCAGCAGAGAACAAAACTGTACTTAATCAACACATTTTGTTCTTTGAGAGACTTTATCAAAGTGCAAATTTATCTGTATCTAAACTTATTTATAACTTTATAACCTTGTGTGTGTGTGTATGTCAGACTCTGAAATGGCTGAACCGATTTTTTTTAAAATTTACTCAGTTGTACTATAAGCATCTACGAGTGTTCTTAGCTAGGTTTTGTATTGAGGTACCCTCGATAAATATCAAAAATCGATAATCGAATAAATCGGGTTATAGAAGGAGTGGTACAATTTTAATCAAATTTGATACACTCATAGACAAAGACATAAGAAACGATATTCAGAAATTTCAAGGTTGCAGTTCTTACAATAATGCAGAAAATCAATAATATATATGTATATGAAAGGCAAGATGTTTGTGTGTGTGTGTCTGTTTATCTGCCTGTATGTCTGGATTTTTTCTGCCATTTTATTTTAGTTTTTGTTTTGGGTTTGGCTCTAAGTAGGTATAATTGTAGTTCTTAGTCTCAGCCATGATACCATTTACTCAGAGGACTTATTTAGCTTTCAAAATTCAGTTTACAATGAAAAAAACCTTTGATATCGATACCAGGAAGTTAAAATTTGACTCACATCCATTCATTTTTCTTTCAGTCTATGGTTTTGCATTAACTGGAAACAACTATTGCTTTTTAGTCTTTCATGCCAACGTCCAAAGAGTCTGAGCTCCAGGACCATGGGTTAGTTTTAAAGCTTTCATTACACCCAAGCAATGCCAGGCTATACTGCTAGTATATATATATAAGTGTGACTCTTCAGAAATGAATTGAGTTTTTTCGGTGACTGGCATGTGTATACACTGCTTATATAGAACACGTTAGAATTTCCCTTCTCTGATTCTATGTGCCTATGGCTTAGGGAGTAGCGATTCCAACTGACATTAAATTGGTCAAGTTTCGATCCCGGCCAGAAGCAAGTGGATGTGTCTAACCACACTGATGTGCTGTGATACAGTGAAACAGGCTTGTATGTGGATGACTAATATATTATGCTCTCATTAGAATTGAGCTCTCTAGAGAAGAAAATTTAAAAACAGTTTCCACTTCTGCTATATAAGTGTGACTCTTCAGAAATGAATTGAGTTCTTTCGGTGACTGGCATGTGTATACACTGCTTATATACAACACGTTAAAACTTCCCTTCTCTGATTCCATGCACCTATGGCTTAGGGAGGAGCGACTCCAACTGTCACCAAATTGGTCGAGTTTCAATCTCAGCCAGAAGCAAGTAGATGTGTCTAGCCACAGTGAAACAGGCTTGTATGTGGATGACTAATATATATATATATATATATATATATATATATATATATATATATAGGAGAGAAAGACAGACCCATAAGGATGGAGAGGATAATCCAAAAGATTTTATCTAATTAATATAAATTATTAATTTGATTAAAATAGAGACCTTGATGGATATTATCCAGAGCATTATAAAATATTGAGAGGAAAACTCAACACACAGAATATTTAAAAAATACCTTTTTAACAAAGGAAGAATTTTTTAAACTGAAAATAAATGGAGAATAGATCCATCAGATTACGCATATAATAAACAGTCAATTTTCAGACAATTTAAATATAGAGAAATAAGTTAAATAAAGTAATAACTATAAATTATAAAATAAATTAACAAAACTATTAAAAATATTTTTCTTTCATTTTTTAATAGTATTTTTTATCCTTAAATTTTTTAAATATTTTTGTTATATATATATATATATATATATATATATATATATGTGTGTGTCTGTAAACCTAAAGAAAATTACCATAGCTTTATTCAAACACAAATAGGTTTAAAAAGAGTAAAAAACAAAAACTGTTGCATTGGTCTGAATAAAAATAAAAATAGATTGTCGTAGTTGTATATAAAAAAGAGGAAATAGCAAAATAAAATTGATACCCTTTTAATACAGATACATTAAGAATAAAAAATGTATGACCCTGTAATTTAAGAATCTAACCAGAAACTATTTATACCTTGTAAGTCAAAAACCTTTTACCACTGGAAAAAAATTTTTCTGTTTGTTATCCCAAAAATGTGCACTTAAAGATGGAGTCATAGTAAAAAATATGATTGAGAAAATTTGAGTCGCAAAAATGTTAAATTAATTATATTACAATAATATATGTAATTTTATATATATATATATATATATATATATGTGTGTGTGTGTGTGTGAGATTCTGTAAATATACATATACATTATTATTACTTTAGAAAATGTACAAACTAAAAAATTGTACATTTTGTTTTGACATTGAAAGTACAATGTGTGATCAGGTAGTTAATAATGATGGTAATAAACGTTTAATAGAAAAATATTTTATATATATATATATATATATATATATATATATATATATCTTTTGAAATTATTTGTTTAAACATTATTTTTAATCGATACTCATATTTGAGTAGATTGTCTGTTTTTAATCAAACAGTATATTTATATATTTGTTTCTACTGGCCTAATTATTTACAATAAATTTTTGTATGAAAATGTGCATCATTCAGCAAGATTCGAACCTGTAACCCCTATCAACATAGGGTAAGCCACCAATTGATCTGGTGCATCTTAGACCACTTGGCCATGAATGATACCACAGTCAAAATGAAGTCAAATCAAGCCTATATAACACGATTTTTGACTCTATGCAAATATCTACTCAAATATGAGTATCGGTTAAAAATAATGTTCAAACAAATAACTTCAATATGTCGGTTGTTAAAACCATTTCGTTAATTTTCAGGATTTTCCCTGATATCAGTCAGTCAGTTAAGTGCCTTACATGATACACGCTTAGTGATCATGTCTTGAAAGAGACATGACTGACTGGGCAGGAGATTATCCTGCAGTAGGTTGCCATTGCTTTCTGCAGTAGACTGGTTGCCAGCTAAGGCTATTGAATCCAATCTGTCCTGTTATTTAACCCATAACTGGAGGAAAGAGATGAATTAATACCTTTCCCAAGGGTATTTGTGTGTAAGTGAATGCAGGGAATTCAAGTGGAATTTGAACTCGGCTCCCCGATTTCTCGTTCCGAGCCAATATCCACTGCACCACAACGTGCATAAGTATCATTAGACTGATTAATGCTTTTTTGTGGAATTATATATGTGTTGAAAAGGAAGGGGAGATATAAAAACACAAGCCTCAGTTTTAATTGTACACTGACAGGAAATGATGATGTTGGAATTTTGAAATTTAAAACTTTTTTTTAGATGTATCTGGGTATGTAGTCTACCTGATTTTATTCAGTTTCTTTTATTATTTTGTTCTGGTTTTATCCCACATTGTCATAATAGAAGATCCACTAAGAAAGGTAAAATGTTATAAGAATCTGGATGTAAATTTTTTTGTGGATGCCTCAGTAATTAAAGCACTTTCCATACATTTTCGCCTTTCTAATTTACTTTGTCTGTTAACTAAAGTATCATTTTGAAAATTAAAATTATGGTCAGATTCATTACTGTAAGCAACTAATGCATTTAGAGCTTATTTTGCAAAAGATCATCTTTTGTCTTCATATAATCCTTTTTAAGTTTCTTTTAGGTTTCACCTATGTATTCTTTGTGGCAATCATTACAGGTGATAAAATAAATTCCTCCCTCAATTTTTCATTTATTATTATTTCATTTATTATTATTTTGTCTTGAATTAATTCTTTTGGTATATAATTAATTATTGTATTAAGTCTGCAGGTATATGCTCAAACTTCCAGAAAAAAATTCCAATTCAGAATCAATGAAAATAAATGGCACATCACCTTTTTGCGTTCCAGTTATAAAAGAGCTCCAGGTAACAAAAATGCATCACATTTTCTTCACTTATACTTCTTTTCATGGTGAAACTTTTAATATTCACAATCCACACCTGAATTGTATAGAAAGAAGCATTGAAATGTCACCCTTCAGAAATATGTATATATCATAAATTTCAGTCATGTTCGAAATGAGATCATGTGTTATAACACCACTTACTAAAAAACACCACAAGCTTTTGTTCCAACCCAATGTATTTCTTTGTGTTCTATTTCTATATGACTAAATGAACTTTGGAACTTTTTATGATTGGCAAGAAAAGATTTAAGAATGTTACAAAAAGAGATTTTTAGAAAATGAAATGAGTAATAGGCATGAAGTACACAGGAATAGTATCTTTGACACTGTCAATAGACAAGCAGATCTCAAATTCCAAGTTGTTGCATTCACTTTTGGGAAAGGTATAATACTTAAACAAGCTGGGGGAAATCATCTCTTGTTCCCCAGCTGTAGGTTAAATATCAGGGTTGACTGGGCTCTCTAGCCTTGTATCATGATCATGAAAATTCTGGATTCAAGATTGTAGAGAAGGTAATGGAGATCACTGCACTATTTTTTTCCCAAGGACACATGGCAATTCACATATAATAAAGAAAAAGAAGTTGTGGAAAGTGATGGTTGCTTATGTCCTGAAGGAGAGCAACACACTATGCCTTCTTGACCTCACTCTCTCAATTGACCTGAAGTGGGACAACTACATTGAATCTTTAGCTGCATTTACTATTAGGAAGCTTGGGTCACTCTATTGGGCCAGAAAGTTTTTCACACCAGTGTCCATCTTGCACATTTACAAGTCAACCATTCATCTGTGCATTAAATACTGTTGCCATAAAGGAGGATCTGTAACGTGGTTGATACTGACTTGGCAGACCGGCTGCAACCACTCTCTCACCGGCGTGATGTGACTTCCCTGTGCCTCTTCTACAAGTACTTCCATGGCTTCTGCTCCGATGAGCTTAGATCACTGATGCCGCCTAAGCACAAATTTACATGAGATACTAGATTAGCAACTAGGTCCCACCCTTTTACAGTTAAACAGATAAGATGTAACTTAAATTCTACTCCAACAGCTTCTTTTCTCGCACTTCCCGCCTGTGGAACTCCCTTCCACAAGTCTGCTTTCCCGACAGCTACAATCTCCAGGTGTTTAAATGTAGGGTCAATAGACACCTCCTATCACACTAACTCCCAATTATTCTCAGAACACTCTCATCTACCCAACCCTCATTCTCGGTATCCTTACCCACCTATCATCCACCCTCTGACATTTCCTATATTTTACCATTCTCGGTATCCCTACCCACCTATCACCCACCCTCTGACATTTCCTATATTTAATCATTCTTTCTCCACTCTATGTAGCCCCCTGCGCAGTAGTGACATGCCTTGCTCGGGGTGAAACACTTATAAAAAAAAAGTGCTCCTGCTATTCACCTCAAGGTTCTCAACAAAATCCAAAGAAGGAACTACAATATAATCAATTCTGACATGTCATCTCAACTTCTGTCACTTTTTGTTGTGGGGCGTTCCCAACTTAACTATGGACTCTTCCTACCAGTATATTAACTGCGAGTTAATCACTCTCGTGGCTTCAGTTCAGTTCAGCACAGTCTGTCTGTCTGTCTGTCAGTCATTAGTAAGCCAAGCTTATATTTACTCTTTTCTCTTGTATCTATTTTTGACTTAATATATGTGTTAACCATACCACCGTGTTTTGAGTTATCATTTTGTAATCCCATCACCGGTCCACATCACATTTTCAGCAATGTGATGTGGCTTTCCTCTATCTTTTCTACAAACAATATAATGGCAACTGTTCTAATAAGCTTTTTTTCTTGGTGCCTTGACTAAATGAATTTGCACATGCTACTAGATTGGCATCTAGGTCCCACCCTTTTACCAATGAATTAGTTAAATGTCACCACTTCTACTCTCTTAGTTTCTTTTCTTACACTTCTTGCCTGCCATTCATTGACTTGCATCTCTGATAGCTACTATCTCTAAAAGTTCAATGCAATGCCAGTGTTCATCCTCTATCTCCTTGAATTCATTTAATCATTAATCCTGTTTTTGACATTCTCTGTACTGTCATTCTCTACTGAAACCCCCTGTGCACTAGTGGTGGTCTTGCTTTGCTTGGAGTGAAACGACTAAAAACAAATGTAAGTTTCAATTGGCAGGCTTCTTCCCAAGAACTGATGCTTTGTGAAAGTGACTCTTGGAAGGATGTTTTCCCAGTCACTACAGTTTTGATTTCTTCAAGTTTTTCCTGCATAACCCCATAAATTTCATTTCATGCATTTTCTTCTGTGCATGTGGCATCACATTGCAACTCCCTTACCTTGAATAGCTCTTGAGCTATTGATTGAACATCAGTATAAAAAATATATATTCGGTACATTACTTTGGTTGGTATACTGTCGATACAGTATAAGTAAATTTTGATTTGTTTTTCACATTATTTATTCATTTTAAATATTTTGTTTCTTTCAGTGTGTTTTTTTTTTTGCTGTAACCCCCTGCACACTAGTGGCAGTCTCTCCTTGCTAGGGGTGAAATGATTAATAAAAAAAAAATAGTAAAATTATATGCCTCTTCAAAGTTGATGATGGTGTCAAAATAAAAGCAGGGAATTATTGTAAGTTCTTGGAAAAGATGTTTTTTGAGTGGTATATGTTATAACCAAGAAGCTTTATGCTAAAGAAATTCTTCATATAATACAATGCTCCTTCACCTTCTCCAAAGCTGACTATTTTCTCCTTTGCAAAAGATTGTCTCTTCAGCAATTCCATGTGTAACTGCATGAGATTAGAAGCTATCAAACCATTACAAAAACTTAATTTTCATTGTTAATATACAGTAACCATAACTGGTGTTTGTTTTGATGCCAATTTCTTGTGTGTCCTACATTGAGACTGCATCATTCAGTTGCAAGTCAGACTTTGTTGAATGTTCATCTTTTGTCTACAAATGAATGCCTTGAAAAGGAGAATAAAAAATTGCCCCCTTCACCATGTTATGCTCCACAAATATTGGAAGGGTGTAAGCATTAGAACTGCATCAAAAACGTTAAGGATTATTTGGATCATACTCCAGTTCCTTCGATGGTCAAAAAATAGGTTGGAAGATTTCATCAGGGTGATTTTAAACTAAAGGATCAACCCCACTCTAGGTAATCTTCTGATGTCAATGAAGACACTCTGCTTGCAATTTTGTAGAATAAACCAAAGATTAGATGGAAGAAAATGCTAAGTGTCTGAAAATTCATAACTCAATTTACTTTTGCCTGTTACAGCATGTTACAAAGAGTTGAAATAGGTAACCCTTCGGCACCTACCTTATTCTTCTGATGTGGCTCCTTTAGATTTTCATTTGTTCTGGTCTCTACTATACAATTTAAATGCCAAAAAATTGACTCTCACAACCTTCTTCTAACAAAAAGCACTAAGTTTCTACAAAAATGCCATCAACATTATTGTAGAATAATGGGGAGACAGTTGTTAAAAACAATGGGAACTATTTGCTTGACTAATAAATATTTTTTTGTGTATGTAAAATTTTGCTTTTAATTTTCTAATTGGGCACAAACTTTCATAATAGGAATTGAAATCACAATTACTATATCCCAAATTCACAAATCAAGACCATTGTTCTATGGGACTATCCCAAGTATAGAACTGCTTAGTGAAAAATACTGCTGCTGTTGCTTGGCATGCTTAACAGCACTTTCTGAGGCTTCTCTTTTCTACAACAGCTGTCACTGAAGCCTTGCTGTAGATATCTTTCTTTATTAATGTCTCCTATATAATAAAGGTTTCTAATCTAGACATACTAAGGATGTTTTTATAGCCTAGCATATGTGTTGATTCTTTCAGACATCTGATTCTTCATTGTTCTTTTCTGTCTAGTATTTTTACGTCATTCCAGTGGAATGACTACCCTTTTTCTTCCATACATGATCAGCCATGACTGATTTCACAGTCCCGGCCCTAATTACAGCTTTACAATGTTCCTTCTACATTACTTTCATCTATATCTTTTGCATTTATTTATAGATAACACATTTAAACTGCATATTGTATAATGAAACCTAGTTCTACTAAAAACATTAGTATTTTTAATATAGATATTTACTGACAGACACAAACTATATTCTGAAACTTTTAGCAACATTTAGTTAATACTAATTTTCTTATTAGTACATAGATTTGCATGAGTCATAGTGTGTTTATATCTATCATGTGTATATATATATATATATATATATATGTGTGTGTGTGTGTGTGTTAGTATGTCTGTGCTGACATATATCACTTTTTTTGCCAGACTCTGCAAAAGAATTCTTATAGATATTTGTTTCTGCTGTTGTTTTCTCTTAACATTGTCATGTCCTCAATTTTTGCATTCTTTTCTTTTCCAGTTTTCATTCTGTTTTGTTTTGGATTATTCTTCTGCTCCTCTTTGGAATTCAATTAAACATTAAATTGTTATCTTTGGCACATCTTGTCATTACTCTTAAACAGAGCAAGTTTCAAAGAAAGTTTTGAAAAAATATCTGAATGCCACAGCCATAAAGAGAAACATTTTCAAAATTACAAAATAAAATAACAAACATTGTTCAAGCTTCATACATATATATACACATCCGTATTCATTTTAATATTGCATAATAAATGTATATATATATATATATATATATATATATATATATATATATATATATATATATATATATGTGTGTGTGTGCATGTGTGTGCATGTCTGTACATGCATATGTGTATTTTGTTTTCTGTTCATAGATGACATATAACTGTATGTATGTAAATATGTGAGTGTGTGTCTGTGTGTGTATATATATATATATATATATATATATAGAACACTCTGTTTCTCTCTCTATATATATATATATACAAATAAAAATATATGTAAATAAATCTTTCAGTTTATATATAGATATGTTCATATGTGTGAGTGTGTGTTTATATATATATATAGGTGTTTGTGTGTGCCTATACATGTATATATGCACATTGTTGTGTGTTCATAGATGATATATATCTGTATGTATGTATGTATATGAGTGTCTGTATATATATATATATATATATATATATATATATATATATATATATAGAGAGAGAGACACATACACTCTCTCTCTCTCTCTCTCTATATATATATATAGATATGTATGTATGTGTGAGTGTGTGTGTCTGTACATGTATATATGCATATTGTTGTGTGTTCATAGATGATATATATCTGTATGTCTGTATATATGTGAGTCAGTGTCTATGTATATATATATATATAGACACACACACACTCTCTCTCTATCTATATATATATATATATATATATATATATAAATAAATCTAAATAAATCTTTCAGTTTATATATAGATATGTATGTGTGAGTGTGTGTTTATATATATAAATAGTTTACATATATAAAATGTAAAAATTATTTTCATGCATGCAAATCTATGATATAATGGATATAATAGATAGATTTGATAGGACTGAAATAGATTTTAACAGACTGAAATAGATAGATAGATAGAATCGAAAAACTTCTGAAAAATTGTCAATCCATTTCTATTCCCAAACTCATATCAAATGAATAATCATTAAAATTAAAAAAAATGTCTGCTTGGTCAGGTTGACAACTTTTCAGCACCTAATAGATAGATAGATAGATAGATAGATATGAACAAACTGATATAGATACAAAATAACTGAAATAGATAAATAGATCACAATGTTCAATATGAAGTTCTTATTTTTAACAAAAACTAATATACTTTCCTCTAAATATAATTTATTCAAGTTCTATATTCCTTCTCTTTTTCTGTGGAAATCATCAATTCCTTTGCCAAATAATTTTTCAGTCAAACAACTGATAAATCCATTAAAGACTTCTCCAAGTTGATCCTTATCAGAGACGTTTTGCCTATAACAATATTGTTGAGACGCTTAGTTATCAACGACATTGCATGAATAGGAAGAGCAGAAGAAAGTCTTCATCTTCAGCTGAATCTACTTTGTTTGCAGTCATTTTTCACTTAATATCTTACCTGTTTAACAACCCCCAGACATATGATCAGCTTTACAATTTCATGAAATAAAAGATTTTAAAAATCCAACCAGTCAATAATGTACGTTATACAAAAACTTTGATTGTGATAGTTTTCACTTTCTTCATGAGAAATCAAAATAATTAAAATGAATAAAGTTTAAATGAATCAAAATTTACTTATTCTGCATTTACAGCATACCAACCAAAGTAATGTATGGAATATATATTTTTTTATACTAATGTTCAATCAATAGCTCAAGAACTACTCAACGTAGAGAGTTGCTATGTGGTGCCACATGTAGATAAGAAAAGACATGAAGTGAGCTTCATGAGGTTATGCAGGAAAGATTTGAAAAGATTAAAATTGAAGGATTAGGAAAACATGGCTTTTGCTCAGACGGACTTAAGTCACTGGTGCCCCTGCCACAGATGTTTTCTCGTGCAACCAGACTGGCAACTGGATCCCAATCATTCACAGTTAGATTAACCAAATGCAAATGACAATTCTACTTCATCTGCTTATTTTCTCACACTTCTTGTTTGTGGAACTTGCTTCCATATTCTTGCTTTCCTGATGGTTACAACATCCAGGAATTTAAATGCAATGTCAATACCCATCTCTTAACCACTTGACTCTAGTTCTTTCTTCATCACCCTGTATATCTTTTCCTTTCTCTCTACCTTGCAACTGTCATCACACTTGTATTCCCATCTTTCTCTTGCTTCTTTCTAACTAGTTTGTCTTTCTCTTTACTCTCCTATTTAATCTTTTATTCTTATGTATCCCCCTGTGCATCAGTGGCGTTACTGCCTTGCTTGGGATGAAACGATAAAAAGAAACAAAAAACATCCAGAGCGTCAATTCCTGGGAAGAAATCTACTGAGTGAAACGTTTTTTTTAGTCATTTCATTCCAAGTAAGGCAGGAACACTACTGGTGCACAGAGGGTTACAGTGAGAGAAAATGAGTTCAAGGAATGTTAAAAAAAAGAGTTAATAGATGGAAGGAATTCAAGGTGATAGAAGATGTACATTGCTGTTGCATTTCAACTTTTGGAGATTGTAGATATTTGGGAAGCAAGTCAATAAAATGGAGTTCCACAGGCAGGAAGTGCAAGAAAAAAGGTTAGAGTAGAAGTGGTGGTTACATTTAACTAATTCAGTGGTAAAAGAATGGAATCTAGATGTCACTCTAATAGCACATGTAAATTCATGTGGTCAAGGCATTAAGAAAAAAAGCTCATCAGGCAAAAGTGATATTAAAGCAACCCAAGATTATTAAGACAGACATACACTACCGGCCATAATTATTAGGCCACCCCAGTGTTTTAAAAAAAATGATGTATGGAGTAGATAGACTAAACTAATTGGAGTCAGTCAGTTAAGTGCCATACGTGATACACGCTTGGGCGATCATGCCTCGAAAGAGACATGACTGACTGGGCAGAAGATTATCCCGCAGTAGGTTGCCATTGCTTTCTGCGGTAGACTGGTTGCCGACCAAGGCTATAGAACCCAATCTGTCCTGTTATTTAACCCATAACTGGAAGGAATAGACGGATTAATACCTTTCCCAAGGGTATTTGCGCGTAAGTGAATGCAAAGAATTCAACTGGAATTCAAACTCGGCTCCCTGATTTCTCGTTCCGAGTCGATATCCAATGCACCACAAAGACTAAACTAATTGGAGTAGATAGACTAAACTATCGCCCAGTTCACACTCCACGCACGTCTATTAAACAAGTGAAGAGGCTCATCCCTTGTTCCCTGTTTAGGATGTGGTTTCTGGCTTTCTCTTTTCCAATCTTTTTACTCTTAAGTAGCCCCCTGCACATCAGTGACATTACCGCCTTGCTTGGGGTGATATGATTAAAAAAAAAAAATTTATACTATTTTTTAGTACTTATTGCCAAGTGAATAATTGTAAATGAAAATAGAATGGTTCTTTTGTTAATATTACACAATTTGCATCAAATGAATTTATAAATATTTAATAATTATCTATATTGCAGTTATTTAGAAAATTTATTGTGATTCGGACGAGTTCATCTTTGTTTCCTTGCCTTGTAAAATTTTGCAAAGTAATAATAACAAAAGAACCATTCTATTTTCATTTGGCAATAAATACTAAAAATACTATAAAATACATCATTTCTTTTAAAAAACTAGGGTGGCCTAATAATTATGGCCACTAGTGTGCATAAAATGCCTGAAATAGTATTCATGTACGACTTCTCACTTACTGAGCATGTTGCTAGAAAAGAATCCAGTAATCAAGTAAAGTGTGGCTGTATTTATTTTTGCATCACAAAGACTGTGGGTCTTGGCAATGACTATCCTTTTTTGAACCTTGTGGACCAACACTACAGTATCACCAAAAAGATCTGCATCAAATATCAGAGGCCATATCACTTGGGGACTATCAAGAGCAGTAACAATTAAAATGGATAGCACATGTAAATCAAATAGAAAATAATGACTTAATCCAGATGTTGACATTACATACTATTTCAAACAAAAAGTTAGGAAGGAAACCCCATGAATACTTGAGAAAGCAAATAACAGATTTTGAAAACCTGTTTTCATGAAAAACTGTATTAATAGTAAGATTTTAAGAATTTCAACTGCCAGTAGTACTGGCTGTTCAGTCAATGAATGACAAATGTTTACTTGTAGGGAAACAGCTGCATTGCCATTCTTCTTCTTCTTTTATGTGCCCTGTCCTTTCAGGACGTAGGTGATCATGGCTTCCCATGTCTCTCTATTCCTGGTGGCTCTTAGCACGCCTTCTCCTGTTACACCATGCAACCCTCGTTTCGTCAGCCACCTGATTAGGTTCTTCAAATATGTTATCCACTGCTTTCCCCTGTCTCTTTTTTCTGCTATCTGGCCTGTTAGTATCAGGTTCTCCAAGCCCTCTTTCCTCATTGCATGTCTCAGAAACTTCAGCTGTCTCTTCCTGATGCTCAGTATTAATTTCCTTTTTGTTTCCATTATTTCCAGAACCTCTTCATATCTCACATGCTTGATCCATGATATTCACAGCATCCTTCCGTAAAACCACATTTCAGTTGCTTCAAGTTTTTCCTTCATCTTCGATGATATTGTCCAGCATTCACCATGACCATATGATATCAAGTTTTATCATGCAATTCATATTATTTCAAAATGATATTAGCATTAACCAAGAGAGGTTTGTATAATTTCAGGGCTATACATCTATCTATATAAGAAATATATCATATTAGTTTCCACCTATAATATTCATTCTCAATGTTTTAGATGAAATTGACCAGTTCCATTAGAACATCACACTTTTCTTTATGTTGGACACTGGAATAGGCCTCAGGTGGCATTAGAGTAAAACTATTCTGCTTATGATATCTTTATATTCAGGACATAAGAGATCATAACTCTCCACAACTTCTTTTATAACTTTTAGCAATAATTATTTTTCTATCGTCCTTCTGAGTACCTGTCCTTCCATTTATTTACAGAGCTCCATTAGCTAAGCTACTTGATTTTTCTTGCTTGTAATATAATGTTCTGTGATTGTCAAATTCTCTGTCCTCTTTCTTCATTAAATGCCCCAGAAATTTTATCTGCTGCTTTCTCATTCTTGGTATAAATCTCCTTTTTGTTTCTATTTTCATTTCATTGCTCACATACCCTGTCTGTTGCAATCTCAATATACTGCAAAATTTGAATAATTCTGTATTGAGGAAAAGAATTGTATAGCACAATGTGACATGCTCTTTTCAAAACATTGGATAGCCTCCCACAACTTCCTATCTTTTTTAGCTTTAAGAAATGTTTGCCTCATTACTACACTTCCCAGTTCCTGTTCTATTACTTACACAAGTTCCTTAGGTAAGTTACTCATTATTTCAATGTCATTTTGGCATCAAATTCTCCAAGCCCTCATTCCTCATTATGCCTCCCACAAATTTCAATTGTCTCTCTTTTATACTGAGTATAAGTGTTCTTTTCATTTTTATTTTCCATAAAACTTTATGGATCATAAATATCTATGATATTCTCAGTATCCTTCTGTTGAATCACATCTCTATCTGTTGACTCAAGTCTACTCTTCATCTTCCAACATTTGCTGCTATATAGAATGGCTAATATTACTTAGCAGTTGAGCATTTGTTTCTTTTTTTCTCATGAATTTTTTCCTTTTTCTTAATACTTTTCTAAGTTTTTGGCAGGCATCTTTCACTATTGCAATACACCTTCAGAATTCTGAGTCACATAGTTAAATACTTCCTTGATTTTGATCTCCCCAGTTCATTGCTAACATATTGGGTTCATGACCACCATAAAATAATGATCATAAATTATTTTGGTGTCAAATTTTATGTTTACAAAGTCCAATAAATTTAAATTTATAAATTTAAAATTCATAGAGCCATATATTTCATTAATGGATTCATTCATTTTTTAATGCATATCAACCAGGTTATTTAGAGCCATAAAATATTTTTACATTGTAAAAATTGTTTTAAAGATCATAATGATCTAGTGATACAAGCCTCACTAATTAACCTACAGATAGGGGAGAAAAAGTGGATTTGTACTTTTCTCAATTATATTTGCATATAAGTAAATATAATGAACCCAACTGGTAATACCAGTTGGGTTCATTATATTCACTTATTCAGCTTTATGAATAAAAACTCTGAACCATTAACTATTACACCACTCACATAACCAAGCTTACAGCACATGGTATTCCCAAGTTGTATTCCATCTAAGTACTAATAAAGCTTGACATTGCTTAACTTTAGTGATAATTAGGAATATGTTTCAACATGCTATGGCTGTAAGACTCATATATTTGATTATAACACATACATTCATGAATAAATTAATATTTTATTATTTTTACCCAGATAGACTTCTTGATAATTTAGATTATTCATCTGTCTTTCAACCATTAATTTTGCTAAGTTCTGTAATATATCGACTTTTACATACATTTTAAAGGTTTCTTGAGATCCTCTTTGCTTAAATATTTCCGTACAAATTGGACAACACTTTCTATTGGTTTAATATCTGCAGATGTTGAAGGGTTGATTTTTAAGGCTTCAGCAGCAGCAATAATAAAAGATAAGCTTTGATGAATGTAGTCAAGTGTGATAAACAGCAGACAAGTGTAGGTTTACGGCTAGACTTAGGATTGTCCCACAAAACAGTAGCCTAGTTCAATCTCTAGGCTGGGTAGTGCAGACTTGAACACAGTGAGAAAAAGTAATCAGTACTAAATAAAAACAAGACAAGGTATACTTAGATAAGAACAATAGAATGAGAACAATCAACCAACATTGTGTAAACAAAAGGTACAGTTCCAATGTTTTTTTTACAAAGTTAGTCATTCCAATCAGCTTTTAGTCATTCTACAAACAATTTTAACTTTACAGCACTTTTTTTAACTATTGCAGCATTTGTTATTTTATGAAAAAGTTAAAACTTAGCAGAAAGAGGAATATTTTTTATAAAGAAATTTATCTTTTTTGAATTTTTAATAAATTTTTATACGTGCTCATTTGATACAATAAAAATTAGGTTGTTTGGAAAATAATGTCTAATTTTAGGATAAACTTTTATTCCTGAATTAATCTATTTAATTTGAATTAGTCAAACTAGAAACACTGAATATCTAGACATTTCTACTATCAAGTTACAA
Source organism: Ascarosepion bandense (assembly GCA_037127315.1). Classification (NCBI taxonomy): domain Eukaryota; kingdom Metazoa; phylum Mollusca; class Cephalopoda; order Sepiida; family Sepiidae; genus Ascarosepion; species Ascarosepion bandense. The sequence goes on along the minus strand of JBBBDQ010028654.1, from coordinate 815,456 downwards.
GTTTATTTATGCCTTTATGATAAAATTCTAAAGGTTTGGACTCCAATAAATATTTGAATGCTGTTTCTGTATCTTCTTTGCAATTGAATCCTTTCTGAGAGCAAAAAAAAATGGTAGTCAGTGGTCACAAGATTGTGGATGTGGTAAAGTTTCATATCTCAAGTCAGTGAACTTCTGCAGTATCATCTTGGCAACATTGTCTTGAAGCAGAATTGGTCTTCATTGATTAACCAGTGTCTGTCAGATTTTACTAAAATGACTGTGCATTTCATCCAGTTGCTGACTAAACTTTAGCTGTGATGTACTCATTAGTTTTTTTTTTTTTTTTTTTTTTTTTTAATCATTTCACCCCGAGCAAGGCAGAAACGCCACTGATGTGCAGGGGGTTACATAAATGTAGAAAGATTAATTAGAAAAGAGTGAGGAGTACAAGCTAGTTAGAAGGGAACAATAGAAAACTGAGGAAGCAGGTGCAATGACAGGTACATGGGCGGAGAGAAAGGGAAGGTTATACAGGGGAGGGGAGAGAGAGCTAGAGGCCAGTGGTTAGTAGGTGAGTATTAACTTTGCTTTTAAATTTCTGGAGGTCGTAGCCATCAGGAAAGCAAGAATACGGGAGTGAGTTCCACAGGCGGGAAGTGCGAGAGAGAGAAAGCTTTAATGCTTTACCACCAGACAGTTACTACAAAATTTTCTTGGCACAATTTTGGTTTGAAAAGGATTTGGATCCTTGATCAAGTTATTGAGCCAATCATTGTAAATTTGAATGCCTCCAAAACAAAACTGATCTCCTTTAACCACCAAAGAGAAACTTTCTTATCAGCCATCAGAATGAATGATGCTAGTCTCCTGGAGAGTAACACACTGTATCCCTTTTTCAACCAACCCGAAATAGAAAAACTACATTAAATCTATAGTTGCATCTACTGCTATGAAGATTGGTTCACTGTGTCAAGCCAAAACATTTTTCCTATCAGAATCCATCTTGCAGAATTATAAATTTACCATTTGTTTGTGCATTGGATACTGTTACCTTATCTGGTTAGGTGCTCCTATTATTCACCTCAAGGTTCTCAACAAAATCCAAAGAAGGATCTGCAATGTAATTGATCCTGAGTTGGTATCTTGACTTTTCTCACCAATGTGATGTGGCTTCCTTCAGTTTTTTCTACAAATATTTTCATGGCAACTGTGCTGATGAGTTTTTTTTTTCCTTGCTCTGGTGCCCCATCCACATGGATTTAAGCATACGACTAATTTAGCATCTAGGTCCCACCCTTTTACCATTGAAATAGTTAAATGTAACCCCCTCATCTACTCTAACAGTTTCTTTTCTTGCACTTCCCACCTGTGAAACTTCTTTCCATTTATTTACCTGCCTGATAGTTACAATCTCAATAAATTTAAATGCAATATCAATTGTCATCTTTTGTCTCCTTCAGTCCTATCCATCTTTTATCCTTTCTTTGACACCCTCTGTACCCAGTTTTTTCTCTCACTGTAACCCCTTGCATACAAATGGCAGTTCTGGGAAAGGATTTAAAAAAAAAAGACATGTGCTCCTGAAATAGCTCCTGTTCTCTCTATACCATACAATAAATGCCTTACAGTTTCTTGCTTTCCTGCTTGTTGGAAATCCTCTTTTGTAGTTATGGTCTTTACAAACTCAGGCCAACTGTGTGATCTTTTTATTTGTTTATTACCATTTCAACTCATTTTAATAAAGTACTAGAAACTCTATTCAACTCTGAACTGATTAAGCATCTCATCTCAGAGTTTTCTTTCATCTTGGATTTTCTTTCTGATAAGCAGTATGGCTTTCACTTCTCTAGATCTACTGCTGATGCATTAACAATTATTGCTGAAAGAGTCTATCAAGCTTTACATAAGAATGGTGAAGCTCGGGCTGTTGCTTTGGATGTCTAGAAAACATTTCGTAGTGTTTGGCATACTGTTCTTCTTTACAAGTTGAAAGGTTATGGTATTTCTGGATGAATTTTTGAACTGATTCAGTATTGCTTATTAAATCACAACATGAAAGTTATCTTGAATGAGTAATTTACTTTTATGCAACTACTATAACATTTTATTAGGATACAAGTAAAAGGTTTATTTTAAAATCAGGAATTATTTACTTAACAACCTGTTGTTGTGTTCTATTCTGAAATTGTAAAGATTATTGTAGAATATTGTTTTTTAGGGATATTTTTGAAAAGTAAAACTAATTGTTATTTGTTTGCCAAGATAATGAAATTGTAAGAATAAATTTAATTTAATTTCTCTTTGTTTGTTCAGCTTTTGAAATTATTTTGTTCTTTTTCTATAATGCCAGAATATACTTTGAAATTTTTATGATTGCTGTCAAAAAAGCCCCCAAACATTCATTTTATAATATTTTTTAAACACTAAATCTTTAAAATAATGAACATATGTGTATAAACATTCAGATTATTTTTCTATGATGTGAATCTGCTTTTATAAATGTGTTTATTTTCTGTTGATGAATTTGGTCAAAAATTATTCTGTTCTCTCAAGCTTTTGATGCAAATAAATTATTAACAGGAAGTGTGAGTGGGAAAAGAAAATTTTGATTTAAAAACGAAATTGCATCATTATCTTTTTAAAGACATATTTTTATGAAAGATAACTCAAGATGCAGTGAGTCATCTAAAAGGAATGTGTAATTTGTAATAATGTTTTTATAGAGATTTGTGAGTATGGGGTAAGTATTTCTATAAGTTATCTTGCTAGATTAATTACAACTGAATATGTTATATACTACCACTGGAAAACAATGAGGAACACATATATATGTATATATAAAAATATAATCTTATATTTTGATTTTTTGATGGTGATGCTTACGTAGAGCAGGAGAGAAGTCAGAGAGAGTTTGCACACCCGAAGGATCTGTCGGCAGTCAGAAGCTAGTGGGGATCTCTTCTTCAGTCAAAATTCTAGACTTTTTATAGTGTTAAAACTCTCACATAACCCACATGGTCACACCTCTTCACCTTTTTCATTGGTCACAGCTTACACTCATGCATTGCTTCTCTAGTTGTCACTTTGTAGACTTTATCTATAGCCAGTTGTATCTATCAATTACATTCCCCGGTCCATTGCTGTTCAAGATAATATATTAAAATTTTTGCTTTGCTGGTTGTCATTTCATTGACTTTATCTATGCTCAGATGTATCAGTCAATTGCACCTACCGAGCCCATAGCCACTCAAGGTTACAAATAACCTTACAAATAGTGAGTTTGATGCTTACTGATTGTTACATACTTTCTGCCTTATGCCACATATAAATAATGATTAGAAAATCACCTTTCCTCTCAGGTAGTTTTGATGTCATCTAATGTTTACCAACATGCCTCACTAGAACAATTATGTCTGAGTAAGAAATTTTGATCCTCACTGGGTGCCCTCATATTTTTGGCTTTGTGCCACATCTAAACTTTACTTAAAAAAGTAACCATTCTTCTCTGAACACTTCAACATGGGGCAATAGTTGGCAAGCTTGTCATGCTAGAACAATTATGACTGAGTATTGATTTTGATCCTTACTGGGTGTCCCATAGTTCAGCCTTGTCTATATCTAAGCTTTACTTAAAAAATCACGAGTTGAGAGTATATAGGGCCTCAAACAATAGCTATTTTATATATTGATGGTTGCTTCAGTTGAATGTAAATGGTTGCAGTAAATAATCTTAAAAGACAATTTTCTTTTTTCATTCTAAAGCTTGAACTTCAAAACATTAACTTTGGCTATTTATCTGCACACAACAACTGTATTTGCAAAAAGATATTCACACATTAGTAAAAGAGATCCCCAAAGTTAATCAACATCAAATGCTGGCTGCTTTTAACAATACATATTTAAACTAACAATGACTCCCTAAATCTGAATTTAAATTAACTGTGTAGTATATCAACCTTGTAATATCTAACAATTCACATGTGTCATACTCTCGAAGAAAATAATATTAAAAAACCTTCACTTACTTTAAAAGATTATAAAGTTTTATTTTTACTACTTTAAAAATGTTAGTCTTGAATAAATGTTTCATCTTCTAAGTTGTTTTTTAGTACATGTTCTTTTGAGAGTGTGTGCATTGTGGTGCAATGGATATCAACTCAGAATGACAAATTGGGGAGCCGAGTTCAAATTCCAGTTGAATTCCTTGCATTCACTTATGCCCAAATACACTGAAGAAAGGTATTAATCCATCTATTCTCTCCAGTTATTGGTTAAATAATAGGACAGATTGGGTTCTATAGCCTTGGCTGGCAACCAGTCTACCACAGAAAGCAATGGCAACCTATTGCAGGATAATCTTCTGCCCAGTCAGTCATCATATCTCTTTCGAAACATGATTGTCTAAAGCGTGTACCATGTATGGCATTTAACTGACTTACTGACTCTTATGAAGGTCAGACGGTTTGTATAAAAAATTATCTTTTTCAGCTAAGTGGTTAAAATCTGCCAAAATTGTGAAGGATCTATTTCAAGTTTATACAAAATTATTTTTTCTTTTATACTGACCAATGAGAGATGTGGTCTCAAGCCCTAGCAAGAACCTGAATGGTGGCCTTGAGATTCTATTTTACAGAATAAATAGAGCTCTGGTCAGTAGATGTTTTGAGAAGACATTTTTTAACAAGGAGACAAGTTAGTTGACATCAAGAAGAAAGCATCAAGAAGTCACCAGTTTATTAGCCAGCTGCAAAGAGACTAAAGAATCTTGAAGTTAAAGTAAAAATTCTCCTGTGCTTTGGACAACAAAGAACAAAAAAGCATCTACAAAATTTCGCAAGCATGAACTGTGGATTTAAAAGGTACTTTTCAAAAATTACTTTATGAACCAGGAAACTCGTAGGGTAAGTAAGAGGAGTGGATTTTTTGAGTTTTTTTTTTCTGAAAGGTTGCTGCATTATCGTTTTACTACTGCTTTCTTGAATCTTTTTGCTATGTAAATCTTGTATTTTCCTAAACTGTAATTCTTTTAAAATTCTTTTGGAATTATTTTCTGTTTTTCATCATAAATTGTTATATATTTTGTACTTGCATAATAAATGTTTTTTCTTTAAAATTTTCCATAGTGGTTGAGTCTTGTTTAATGATTTGCCTCTATTATGATTTGTTATTATTACTAACTAAATTTTTGTGTTTGGCACCAAATTTGGTTAGGAATAAAATTTTTATAAGTTTAAGGCAATGAAATTCAAGTTAGCAAATTTGTATCATCCTTTTCACATTGCTTTTTATTTCATGGGAAATAGCAATTGGAACATTGAGATCTCAAAATCGTAAGTCCAAGGCTGTAATTTTAAAGGTCATAAATCGGTATTGAGATCAGAAAATTCTTGGGGTGTAAATCAAAACAAATGAAAAATCCATATCCACAACTCACAATGCACGAATGCCTTCTTAACTCATTATGAACTAAGAGTCACTCATCTGCCATCTAAAGTAGCATTCTTTTATTGGGGTAAGAAATGCTGTGATTGGTAGAGAAGAGCAAACAATTACCATATTTCAAGGGCTACTGAAGTCAACCTGATTTTGATTCAGATTTCACAGAGAACAAAAATGCTTTTCCAGAGCAAGATTTACTTTTATTCTTTCATTTTTCCTTTCTTTCCCAATTCTTTCTTTTTATTGCCTTTTCTTTTCTTTCTTTCATATCCACCCCTGCTCGTTTTTCTTTCACCCCTTTCTCCCACTAGTTTTCTTCTTTCTTACTCTTTTCTTCTCTCTATATATTCTATCTTTGTTTTACTTTTCTGAATTCTGTTGTCAAAGGAAAATGAAGAAACAGACAATTAATGGCTATATATATTATGTGCATAACACTTTTCCCTGAACTTAGAGATTCTTGACAGAAGTGCCAGGAAGCCATATTTTGATCCTAGGCACATAGATACTTTGATCCTCTTTAGAAGTGCCAATCCATTACATAAATAATTCCATCATTTTTTTATGATAGTATAAAACTGACAGGCTATAGATTCAAGACCAAGTTGGTACACACAACAACTAATGAAAAATTCTCCTTTTATATGACAGTACCAAGGGAAGATAAACAAACAGATCTTTTAGTCAAGGGCCATAACTCATCTTAACACCACTTCTCTTTATTTTTTCTTATTTCTTTATGTTGTTTGGAACTCTGTCATGCAAGGTATTTTTATTTTGATTGCACAAAGATCTTTTTGGTTCAAACAAATATCTAAGGATCTTAGAGAGTTCCTTTTTTTGTGACAGAATCTGCAATCTTTTCATCTGTTAATATGCATAATAATTCTGTCATTTTGCCCTTATTTAATATTTCTTTAAGGAGAGTAATTTCAGCACACACCCTTTTATTTAGGATTAACAAATACCTATATGTCATGTCCTTTCAAGACATTGTAGATCATGCCTCTCTACAACTTCCCCTTTCTTGGTACTATGTTAGTCAAAATCCATGCAGTTTAAATAACATTGCAATATATGATCTGGTCTGGTAATTTTGTTATAGATTAGGATCTTGAATAAGTTCTCGATGATTTTTTATAAAAATGTAATGTTTTATTTACAAAAATTAGTAAGAAAAACATGTCACTGAAAGTACTGTTCATCACTAGCCACTGCTTTTCGCTTCTTTCTGGTGGCATTTGAATTCCACATAGGAAAAAATGACATGTTCTTTGAGACTATCCACAAGTTGACCCATTTTTTGGCATCTTCATAAGAAGGAAAGTGCTGTTCAGCCAGGTCATGTGCCATCAATTGGAACAAGTAATAATTGGGCAGAGCAATGTCTGGGGAATATAGTGGTTGGGGTAGGACTTCCCATTTAAGCATTTCCAAGTAGATTTTCATCCATTTTGCAAAATGTAGCCTAGCATTGTCATATTGCAAAATCAGTTTGTTATGTCTCTGCTTGTATAGTGGCCATTTTTTCTTCAATGCTTGGCTCAAATACATCAACTGTAGTCAATAGCAATCTCCTATGATGGTTTTAGTCAGTTTGAACAGCTTATAATGAACTATACCCAGTTGATCCCACCAAATGCAGAGCAGAAGCTTTGAACCATGGATATTCAGCTTTGCTGCCAATGTTAATGCATGGTCGAGTTTACCCCACAATCTTCTAGGCTTAGGGTTCTTGTAATATATCTCCTTTTCATTATTGATTACAATATAATGCAAAAAAAGCCTTTCCTTTTCTGCCATTGAAGTAACTGTTGTTCACATGTGACAAAACACCAACTGATGTCTGTCAGTTTCAGCTCTTACAGCATCAAATGGCTTAGCTTTTGAATCATTCCTAAAGCTTTCAAACATTTCAAAACTGTTTTGTGATCAATTCCTAATGATTCTGCAAGTTCAGCTTGCACCTGACATAAGTCTTCATGAAGTAATGCCTCCAATCTTTTTCCGTACACCAGTGCATTCTTTATTTTCAACACCAAAATCATTGTTTTTGGAGCATCTAAACCAATCTCTGCATGCTATTTCTGACAGAGTATGGTTGTCATAAGTCTCAACAAGAATTCTGTGTGCTTTAGCTGCATACTTCTTTTAAATAAAGTAGTGCAGTAAAATTCCCTGCAGATACACTTTCTTTGATACAAAATCCAACATATTTACACTATGAAAAACCAAGTTGTTTACACTTTGGCAAAATGACATACACTGAATTTCAAGCTTTCTTATATTACTTATGTATAGATGCATTATTATCTGAAACTACATGCACACAGTCCTGGGAATGCCATATGTTAGAAAAACCACCAAGAACTTATGCAAGGTCCTAATATTTAGATATTTCTAATAAAATCCAGAGAAGAATCTGCAAGTATCTTGGCATCTTGACTTCAGTCACTTTCCCATCACTGTTATGTAGCTTCCCTATGCCTTTTCTATAAATACTTTCATTGTAATTGTTCTGATAAGCTTTATGTCCTTGTACATCAACTTTATGAATTTAAGCACAGTACTAGATTGGCAGCTAGGTTTCATTATTTTAAAGTTAAAATGGCAAGATGTAACTGTAAGTTCTATGCTTCTTATTTGTTGAACTCTCTTTTGGCTTCTTGCTTTCTAGTCAACTTTGATCTTCAAAAATTTTAATGCAATGTCAATTGTTATCTTTTGTATTTTAATTTCTATTCTTGTATTGTTCTTTCTCCTTAATAATAAAAAATTTCTTTTTCGCATATTTTTTAACACTCAGTAATCACTTGTGTCTTAGGGGCTTTATTTCCTCACTTGAAGTGAAATGATTAAAAAAATGTAATGACTGATTCAATCATATATTGAGTTTTTCAAGCCTATTTAACTACAAATTAAGTAAATTTTATGAGAAACAAAGAAAAGTGTTCAATTGCTATGCAATATTAATTTTCAAATATGGTAGTAAATACTGGAGAATTTCCTCACTGATGCAAAAGAAACTTGGGGTAACAGAGATGTAGTTCTGCAGAAGGATGCTGAGAATACCAAGGACAGGACATGTGAGCAACAAGGAAGCTTTAAAGAAAATGGAACATATTGAAATAAAAGCAACAAATCGAAACAGTGAGTAAATAGATGACAGATTAGAGAATGGGAGGGAATGTAAGGAGACAAACATTACTTATGAAGGATAGGAAGTTGTTAAGAGTCATGATCACCCACATTTTGAAAGAGGCATAGCACCTAAAAGAATAAAGTGTCCTATAATGTTCTTATTCAAATCTTTCAATCCTTTTTTTTAACAAAATGTGCACCCAATACAAGGTTCAAGAGGCACTCAAGATAGTGGGTCACAAAATTGTTGTAAATATTTAAGAGGGGGAAGTGCAGATTATGAAAATACAATAATTAATGATTGACCCTAGACTTGGAGTGGTTAAGGTTATAGTGTTTGGGGAAGCATCTTCTTAGGAGTCTGTGTCACAAGGCAACGGGTCTGGGAAAGAACCTGTTTAAGTAGAACTTCCTTCTTATAAATGAAATACATAGGGATTGAGAATGATTTAACTCTGTATACATCACATAATGGGTTTTAGCTGTCAAGGTTTTAACTAGTGAAACTAGGGAATATAGTTTGTCAGAACATTTTCCATGGAAATAGTGATAGAGTAGCGATAGACTTGTGATGTTGCATCAGGAGGAAAGGGGTTGTGGGAGTGGGAAATAATTGCCTACAAGGCAGTAACTGACTGCCAGTCTCAATGCAAAAGGTCCATGCTTCATACAACAAGCCACATTGAGAGTGCAAATATGCATCATAACTGATAAGAATTCCGAGTTAGCTCAGTGAAGAAAAGTATTGATTCTTAGCAGCCAGTTTTTTCTCCATTGTTAGATGAGAGCTTCTGATCATGTAGATTTTGGGAGGTATTGTCTACTTATATATTTTCTCCTACAGATCCTATGATTTTACTTTGAAAATGCACACTGAAAACTAAAAACAAAAAAGATAAATACATCTCTCTAAAGGGAAAATGGATAAACAAAATAATTTCAAAAAATACACAAATATGGACAACACTTCTCAAAAAAAACTCAAAATATGGATACATGGTGTTTTCAAGGAGAATTTTAGACATAGTCATAGGGAGCAGGTAATTACCATGTTGCCTCTTAGACCAGCAGTGGTTAAAGAACATTTGTTAATTTCCTTACCCATAAGGAGTCATGTGGTAGCTGGCTCACAGATATTAAAGCTAAACACATATATGTATATGTGATCAATGTAAGTCTCTAAGCTGGATCTTTCCAGCCACATGAACACTTTTGAACTCTGTTCAGGCTGAAAAGAGATAGCAATATATTTCTGGTTTAAGTTGATTGCTGTAAAGTTAGAGCATGGTAGGAAGAGCTTGGTACTTTCTGGAGTTGTATAAAGAGCTGATTATTTTCCAATGTCTTTAGCAATCTTAAAACTTATTTTTAAATTTTTACTCCGTTCACCACAAGCAAGGTGATGATACTATTAAGATGCAGTGAACTGATAATGGGAATGAAAGAGAATGAAAAGGGCTTTAGAAGAGACCAGAAACCTAATCCCAAACTGGAAATAAGGCTTCTACTCTTGTTCCAAAGATCAGAGAGGAGTGTGAATTGGATGATAAACAGACCACGTAAACTCATTGGGTAGGTTACTCACTGCTTTCTTTTGTCTCCTACTACCTTCAATATATCCTATGAGTGTCAAATTCTTGAAGTTCTCTTTCTTCATTATGTGCTATAGAAATTTCAGTTGTTTCATTTTGATTCTAAATATAAGTGTTCTTTTAGTTTCTGTGAGTTCCACTTCAGGTCTCAGCTGAACTTGAGCAGTGTAGCTTCTAAAAGCAACAAGCCACATTGAGAGTGCAATCATACATCATAACTGATAAGAATTGTAGGTTAGCTCAGTGAAGAAATGTTTTGTCTTTTAAAGTATTGATTCTTACCAGCCAGTTTTTCTCCATTGTTGGATGAGAGCTTCTGATCATGTAGATTTTGGGAGGTGTATCCATATAGTGTGGTACTGTCTACTTATATATTTACTCCTACAAATCCTATGCAAGACAGAAATGTGGCTGTTCTAAATTCTTGATCTTCTTACTACAACACAGTAACTATTTCATAGCTGTCCCAAATCTTCAGAATTCATTATTTTGTAAATTACTTGTTGCCACCTCAAGAATATTGTTTTGTCTTGGTCAAACATTTAGCATTTTTTCTTTACCACTATTCTTGTAACTTGTCTCTTCTATAAATACTTTCATGGCTTTTGCTCGGATGAGCTTAAGTCACTGATGCCTCCTCAACAGGTGTTTACCCGTGCAACCAGACTGGCAACTGGGTCCCACCCATTCACAGTCAGGTTAGCCAAACGCAGACGACAATTCTACTCCTGCAGCTTCCTCTCTCGCACTTCCCGCCTGTGGAACTCACTCCTGTATTCTTGCTTTCCTGACGGCTACGACCTCCAGAAATTTAAAAGCAAAGTTAATACTCACCTACTAACCACTGGACTCTAGCTCTCTCCCCTCCCCTGTATAATCTTCACGTTCTCTCCGCCCATGTATCTGTCATTGCACCTGCTTTCTCAGCTTTCTATTGTTCCTTTCTAATTAGCTTGTACTCCTCACTCTTTTCTAATTAATCTTTCTACATTTGTGTAACCCCCTGCACATCAGTGGCGTTTCTGCCTTGCTTGGGGTGAAATGATTAAAAAAAAAAAAAAAACTTATATTTCAAGTAAAAGTTTTGTCTCACTTTTATGCTTCCATACTATTTCTGAATAAAAAATCTGTTCCACAATCAATTTGTTGAACAGATGGTCTTGATTTACCTTGGAAACCAAATCATCAAACCTTTATTTCTTATAATATTGTTCCCCCAATGCAAGGCCAAAGAGTCACTCAGGGTATTGGGTAACAAAATGGGGGATGTTGTAAGGATTGCATATTATTAGGATATGTAAAATAGATAACTGTTGTTCTTCAACTTGAAGAGACCAAGAATGTAGTGATCAGGGAAGCCACCACTTGATAGTTCATTCCACAATGAAAGAGTTCTGGGGAGGAAACTGTCTGGGTGGAACTTCCTCTTTACAAATGAAATAAAAAGGGAATGAGGGTAAGTTCATTCAGTATATGTGGTATGACAGGTTCTATCTGTGAAAATTTGAATTGGTGTAACCAATTTCTATGATTCTAGTATAGTAACAACTTTGTTTGTTGCTGTGCTCAGACTACCTTTTATTTTTTCTACAAATCCTTAGCAAGGTAAATGGAAATTAAGAGGAAATTTCTTTTTGAATTTCTCTGATGAATAGTTACCATTATTTACATTGTTTACATTCAGATTAATGTCTTCATTTTTATTATTATAGGAAATAAACCCAGCACAATTACAAATCCACATATATACCATATTAAAACATGCTCAAACTTTATTTTTTACCCAATAACCAACAATATTTACAATCATGCGAGAAAGATTCCACAATGCAACACAAACTGTTTAAATCAAAGTGCCTATTGGTTAGAAATTAACATTACCATGTGAAATATTTGACCAATCAGAGAAAGCTAAAACTCTATTTTTCTTGAGCCTACTTTCGGGAAAAACATCTTTTAAAAACCAACAAGTTTTGAATTTTAGGTACAGACAAGCAACTGTCTCCAGGCCGTTCAAACACAAGAAAATGTGTCTACAGGTTTTTCCTTCTGCCCAGTGCATGCTGAAATAAGCATGTTCATGACTTTAGACAAATCATTTCTAACAATAACAGCAATGTTAAGTGAAACTTTACTGAAGGTAAAAGTCTTTTCTCAACCACAGAATTTTACTGTGGACCAACTACTCAAAAATCTTTTTTAACCACAGAGATAACTTGTTCTTATTTAGTAGTGATCAGTTATTGCTTGCCCTGTTTCTACTGAATCTACATCCCCACTGTCTAGGTCAGAGACTGAACTCAAAATTACTTGTCACCAAATTCCCAAGCAAAAACATTCATCTTAAACCTCTTGAAAAAGGCCAGAAGATACAACAGATAAAATGGTGGGATAATAACAGCAAAGAATAGTTTTAATGAAAATAATTTATTGAAAATGTTGTCAGAAATTATTTCGCCAAAGGATACATTTATCAAAAGTCTATAACAGAATTTCTCCGCAGTGTTATCATCTCTTTGTTAAATTCTTGTTTATTCAGCTCTCATTTCATTTTTCCAGCTTTTCATTACAGCTATTATTGCTAGATACATCGTCTTTACAAAGTACAGACTGTAAGCATTACAGGAATTGGAAGTGACTCAATAAAGAAGAAACATTTTAACCCCAACAGAATTATTACAGATTTCATAAGATTTATTCTGTCCAATGTTTGAGTAATTTTTCTTTGACATTGGAGCCTTTTTTATATATTTTCTTTGCATTGTCACATTATCTTATTCACATTTTGGTTAATATTTATAGTTTCCTGTTTTGTTTTTCAGTCTTAACTTTTTCACCAGTAATAAAGCTGTTTTGGTGATGTGTGGACTAATAGCCAACAGCATGGAAAGTGGAATTGGCTAAGCTGAGTGCAAATTAAGAATGAGACAGTTTGTGCTTATTTCTTTCAAATAGTAAAAAATTACAGTCACATCTTTCTATTCCGACTTTAAAGATACCAACAATAAGAGCTCTTTAGAACAGTTGTCATGATAAACAAACATAAAAAAATATCGTATATAAAAAAACATCTGACAGTCACTGAATTCAGTTATATTTATAAAAACCTTTCTCTTCAAACAAATTTTCAGGGAAATATGTTTGCTATGTTTACTATTATCACTCTTTCCAATACTGATAAGGTTTTCATTCCTAACCTTTTGTTTGAAGTCATGTAAACAGTCAACATCTTCATTATTTCATTAATTTCTCTTCAAATTACATGAACTACACATTTTTTATCTGTTACTTTTGTTTAAAGTTCTCATGTGATTTTTGCTTTTTGTAATGCTGTAGCGCCTGTTCAAAATATGCCAAGACCCTTCAAGCTTCACTCACTCAAAACTATTTTGACCATTGATTTTAGAAAGCAGTTTTATACAGTTGACAGTTTAGATACTTTTTTTAACAAGTTTGTCACCCCTGAATCCATCTCTATGGGTTAAATAAAATGGAGCAATGTACTTTCTATACTTGGTTTGTAACTAGTGAAGGAGAAAGCTCTAAATTTGAAACTGTGATGAAGGAAACAAGAAGCCACTCCACTATCTTTTCCAATAGTAATCATAGCAATATACAGTTTACTTTAGTTCAGACTAGTGGTTTCAAACCATTTTGGGGGTATACCCCATCTAAAATCTTGATGCCTCTCCTGTGATATATATTCATTCTTCAAAATGTGAACTTCTATACATGTGGAAGAAACCTAAAATGCCATTAATTTAACTTTTCTTAAGAACTTGAGACTGCATATGCAATAATGTTATTTTATTTTCAAATTCCACAATATTTATAAAAATATTGTGTTACTAATATAAATCTTTACCCAGAACCAATGGCAACATAAGTTGCATGATGGCTGGTGGAAGATCAATTGCAAGATCAAACTTCAGCGCATAGTATCCTTTTTTAATGCTTTATCCATTGTACAGTTGATGCCAAAATTATTAATGCCTTCCTATGAAAATTGAATCATGAAGTTTTACAGAAAAAGGAAAACATTACAGTGATCTGGAAATTCATCATACACAACAGACTCACTATTCAAGCCAGCAGACTAGATAAAATAAAAACAAGACTTATCATAAATGCTATCCTGTGCATATGGTTCTCCTATCAGAATAAATGTGAATGGATACAAAAGGTGATTTGGTTGAGTTACATGGGTCATATGACAAACGTTTAGTGAATTCTCTTCGTAGAATGATGAAGCTTCCAAGAATCAAACCAAGCAGTTGCTTTTTTAGTATGGGCAAGGCCTTGTCTCACACAGACATCTACCCAGATATCTGCCATGCTTTTACAAGCATCTGACACAAAGCAAAAATGGTGCTCATGAGCACTGTAAAACAGAAGTGAATTATGGAAGAAAGGTTTATTCTCTCATTACATTTCCCCCATTATGGACATTAATAAAACCCTGATATACTAACATCGTAGTTCATGGATTGAACAGAATGGCTAAAAGTAAAAAGAATGACAAACATGCTTTGTTCTCAGAGATATTTTATACCACTAAGATATACACAAAACTGTATGTCCCATGCAGAGAACAATATGTCACATATGTGAGCAGGGTGTAAGATAATAAAAAAAGAATGGCCTTACATATAACATGCATATTCTTCTGTGTTTCTGGAGAAGTCATGTTTTGAACCCCAGATTCAATTTGGCCATATTCTACCAAAATGAAATGGTGAGTCTTGGGTTTTACCAAGTTTATCATTGTGAGCTGATTTTCTTTCTATATCTGGGAAAGATATATTCCCAAAGTGATATGACACCATGGACTTGTAAACTGTAGCATTTAATGGAGGAGGCAGATTTAAATACAGACTGGGCTCCTTGGTTTAGCTGTTATAAACAAATTGAATGATTGGCCACTCTTATCACTGTATAAAGTGACATTTCTAAGCAGTTATCACATGACCCATGTGACATATCTCCATGAAAGGGAGATAATCACCTTCTTTATCCCTATAACTGTTCACATACTCAGCAAAAACTTTCTCAATGTAAGACAAAAAACAACTTTAACTCAGGTCCCAAGTAAAAGATTTGCTGAAGGATTGCTCCAAGCAGCAAATCAGGAAACCTGGAAATAATAATTATATATTTCATAGATACTATTACATGAAAAAAATTTGGGTAATAGTTAGCATTCATTTTTCATGGTTTATCAACCATTTGCAGATAATTGGAAGTCAGAAAATATTTCAAGATTGTAAGAACTTGCCTTTCTTAGAGATGATTTAGTGATACAAATCTTACTAATTAACCGGCAGATGGGGAAGAAGAGCTGGATACATATTTTTCTCAAAACTATTCATATGTCAGTGAATATAACAGTCCCACTAGGAATTGGTATTTGACTCCTTAATTAAAAATTCCCTGTCATTATCCATTACATCAAGTTTACTGTGTCTGGTATTCTGAAGTAGCCACCCATCAAGTTGCAGACCAGGCTTGACACCATACAATAACCAGTGGCTGTAAGGCTCTAATATTACTACTGATAATAATAAAGTTAATAATAATAGTAGTAGTAGTAGAAATATATATCATAGACATTAGATATTTAGATTGAAATTAGACTTTAGATATATGCATGAAAATTTAATTTTAGACATAAACATGAAAGTTAGCATTGAGGTCAGTCAGTTAAGGGCCATACACGATACACACTTGGGCAATCACATCTTGAAATAGACATGACTGACTGGGTAGAAGATTTTCCCACAGTAGGTTGCCATTACTTTCTGCAGTAGACTGGTTACCAACCAAGGCTACAGAACTTAATTTGTTCTGTTATTTGACCCATAGCTGGAAGGAAGAGACAAATTAATACCTTTCCCAAGGGTATTTGCACATAAGTGAATGCAACGAATTCAAGTGTAATTTAAACTCAGCTCTCTGATTTCTTGTTCTGAGCTGATATTGACTGCGCCACAATGAGCATTCGGGTGAAGGTCTGTATAACACAAAAATTCTTTTGACATACTATCTAAGCAATCTTAAAAATTCTCGAGATTTCTGTCAATCATTCATTGATCTATATATTGAAAGGTCAGTTTGTTCTATGGAATAGAATGAGTATAATGAGACACATATTTTCTTTTTAAATAGTTTCTCTATCTTTTCCTTTGAAAAATAACAGATAGCATCTGAGTTGATGCCATAAGTTACAATAGCTTTAAATTAAACAAATTACATACTACTGCTTCATCATTATTCTCAAAAGAATTATAATTGTTTTTTTTTCAATTGAACATATTCATTAATTGATTGATTCATTTTCTATGGCTTATCCACACTTTTCAGGTTTAAATAACAGAGAGTTTGATTTTTGTTTAACAGCATATCAACCTCTGTGGGTTATTTAATGCCAAAAAGGTAGGGTTTTTAGTTATTTTTTAATATTCAATTATAGTAAGAAGGTTGATTTAGTCAGATTTTGACTTATTTTTATTTTTATTTTAGAAACCTGAAGATGTCTTCTAGTTTTGTATTTGAAAATGTATTGTTGGTTATCATTTTTTCCTTCAAAAATGTATATTTTTCTATAAAAGCCTATCTTTATGCATATATTTTTATAAAAGACTGTTTTTATACCTTCATAGTGTTTTGACCCCAGTTTAGGGGTTAACTATTTGCCCATAGCTGGGACCCTAACAGGTACTACCACTCCGGGTCAGAGTGGACCTGGGTACAACAGCAATTAAGAGGTGGTTCCATGCTCCTCACAACCTCTCAATCAGAGATCTTGCTGCTGGATGCAATTTACCATCATATCCAGGACCTTTAAAGCCAGAAAATACTTTTAGATTGTAAGAACTTTTTAAAAATAATTAGTGATATAAATCTTACTAATTAACCCATAGATGAAAGAAGAATGGCGTGTATGTGAATACAATGAACAACTTCTTCCCACAAATAACTGCTCTGCAGAACCAACTTCTAAGAATATGCTTTCTCAATCACTACTCTCTTAACCTGTTCAAGTCTAGATTAACTGTTATCTTCCCCACAAATCCGCATAAACTATACCTCTTACTCTGTAACCCTCTACCTTGAGTGGTTCTTGGATCTTGTACAGTGCAAACATCATTGTAAAATATATAGTGTTAAATTGTAATCATGCTTTGTAGTGGAATTGCTGTTTTTCAAGTAGTTTACTGGTTGAAAGTCATTTTAGGCAAGCAGTTTTTTGTCATAAAGTGTTTAATATCAAGATAGGGATAGGATTAATATCAAGATTGGAATAGGACTAATGTGGACAGGTTTTTCACTTAAATAAGCAGTGTTGTTTCAGTCAGGCAGACTTTAAAGTTTCATGAAGACATTATCTTAATTATTATTTTCTACTGTTGTTTCCCATTTTTTTCATGTTTATATGAAGTTTGGTGTAATTTGATACCTTTGTGTGTGAGTGATTCTTTTTGCTTGCTGAATTTCATTTCTTAATTGATGTAGGATGCTAATTGTTTTTTAAGTGCTTTTTATTGTACTGACCTCTTCTTAGACATCCCAATAATGCCATCATGAAACTCTGAAGTCTGTATCAATGATTCAACACTGCTCTGTTAAGGGAAAAACCTCTTCATATAAATTAAATATATCTATCTAAACTTATTTATAAATGAAACTTTGTCTGTGTGTATGTGTGTGTGTGTGTCTGTTACCTATAGACTCCAAAATGGCTGAACGTATTTTCTTTGAAATTTACACAGTTGTACTATAAGCATCTGTGAGTGTTCTTAGCTAGGTTTTGTGTTGAGGTACACCCGATAAATATCGAAAATCGATAATCAAAAAAATCGGGTTATAGAAGAAGTGGTCCGATTTTAATCAAATTTGATACACTCATAGACAAAGACATAAGAAATGATATTCAGAAGTTTCAAGGTTGCAGTTCTTACAGTAATGCAGAAAATCGACAATATATATATATATACATAAAAGACAAGAGGTTTGTATGTGTGTCTGTTTATCTGCCTGTATGTCTGGATTTTTTCTGCCCTTTTATTTTAGTTTTTGCTTCGGGTTTGGCTCTAAGTAGTTATAATTGTAGTTCTTAGTTTCAGCCATGATACCATTTACTCAGAGGACTTATTTAGCCTTCAAAATTCAGTTTACGATGAAAAAAACCTATTTGATATCGATACCAGGAAATCAAAATTTGACTTACATCCATTCATTTTTAGTCATTCGTGCCAACGTCCAATAAGTCTGAGCTCCATGATCATGGATTAGTTTTAAAGCTTTCATTACACCTGAGCAACACAGGGCTATACTACTAGTATATATATATATATATATATATATATATATAAACAACTGATGGCACAAAATTTTGTTTTCCTTCTTTTAGTTAAATTGATGACATCAAAGAGAACATAATTTTTTCTCTGGCAAAACATGTTTTTGATTAAAAAATTTTCATTTTCATCATCTTCATATATATAAGACAATAAAATGTTAGTTTTAATTCAAAATGAAGAATATTTTGTAAGCATGTATTTATCTACACCGTTTTTCATTCAATTTATAAACTAAGGCATTCAAATTAAATATTACTGCATTCAAATTAAAAAACAAGGCATTCAATTTCAAAACTAATGCATTCAATTTAAAGAATGAATTTACAATTCACTAATTTTAATTTAATTATTTAATACCCATAGTTTGATAGTACATGTTTAGCTCTCTTGGTGTTCATCTAAACGTTTTTTTTTCTTTGGCAATTGCAAATTTAATTTAGACAATGAATTTGATGTACTTTTATATCAATAACAAAAATATTAAATTGAATTTCTTATAATTTAATTTGAATGCCTCAGTTTTTAAACTGAATAACTTGTTTTTAATATAAATGTAGCAACTTTTAATTTGAATGCATTAGTTTTTATTGGATGACAAATGGTATAGATGCAAAAGAAAATGACTGTCTTGTCTGTTCAATTTACTGTTTGACTATTTTCTATTTTGTTCCTCAGCTTGAAAATCCTCAAGTAGAAAGCATGATGTAAAAATCTCTCATTGTATCTCTTCTTCATGGGTGTCTTCCATTTAACTATTTCTGTCTCTTTCTTGAGAGACACTCTTTCATGCAAAAAATTGTTCTGCCATGCACAACACTTTATGCCAAAGATTTGGAAATGCTGAGAGAAATGGTTTTCAGCTTTGAATGATTGGAAGAGATCAAGGAAGAGGAGAAACAAAGTAGAAATGATGAAGAAGAGATGGAGAAACAAGTGATGGTGGTGGTAGTGGTGGTGACAGTAATGACAATGATGATAATAATGACGGTGATGGTGAAAAAAGAGGGAAGAATCAGTCATGGATTAAGAGTAACTTTTTTTTGTAGAGAACTGAAAGAAAGAGAAAGGGAGAGAGAAGTGAAGAAAAAATAGAAAGAGTAATAAAAAAGAATTGATGAAAAAGATTAAAAAAAGAATGGATGATAAAGAGAACATACAAAGTGTTACAGATAAGGAATCCAAGAGTGGGAAGAAAAATGGAGAGAGAGGAATAGAAAATAGAGAGAGTTACAAACATAAAATTAAGGGAGGAGAGGGGAAAATGGAGAAGTTGAAAGGGAAGATAGAAAGAAAGTAATATTAAATGAAAAGAGAATAAAAAATGAAGAAAGTGAAGTAATTATAGAAAGAAGGAAGATAGTAGAAAAAATGTGGTAAAGAAATATGGCTGTAAGAGAAAAGCTATAAGAATTATGAAAAGAAAGAAAAAGAAACAATAAATAACAGAAAAAATAAGTGAACAACAAATAAATTGACTGGACTGTTTGTTAATCTTTAACATTTAAATTTAATCTCTTTTTTTTTTTGTAAAAAAAGCAAGTTATCTGTTCTTAACTGTTTATCATAAAATTTTCCACTAAAATGTATTCACACTGAATACACAATTTCATGGTTTATATTTTGGTCTCAGTCAGTTAAGTGCCCTATGTGATATACATGCTTAAGACCATCATTTCTCTTTTGATACATACCTAACTAGGCAGAAGATTTTTCCACAGTAGGTTGCTATTTCTTTCTGCAGTAGACTGGTTGCAAAACCAAGGCTATAAAACTAAATCTGTCTTGCTATTCATAGCTGGATGAAGAAGAGATGGATTAACACTTTTCCCAAGGGTATTTACACATAAATGAATGTAATAAATTCAAATGGAATTTGAACTCAGTTGAATTTACTGCAGTCACTTATGGACAAATCAGTTTACCAACCTAAAGAAAAAGAAGCAGTAAAATGTTTTATGTAGTCAAAAATACCATTCCAATCAGTTAAATTTTTTCATCATTATAAAAGCATTTAGGTGTGACTTGTCATTAAATGTCACTCAGTCTCTAATGAGGTTAATTTTGACTGTCCCTAATTCCTTAAAAAATCAAATACTCCTCACAGGTGGACAATTTAGATGTATTCCATAATAATGTTTTGTAATAAAATATAGAATATGAATTATTGGTTCATATCCATATACCATAATGATGGTGCAGGGAAAACAAAGAAAACTACAATAAGGAGTAAAACAATAAAATGGAAGTGAATATGTTTAAAGAAAAGAAGTAGAAGGAGAAAAAGATGAATGAGAAGAAGCAATAAAGAAGTTATAATATGAAGAAAGGGAAAAAAAAAGAATTAATCAAAAAAGTGAAAAGAAAAGACTAAAAGGAAAAATATATTGATAAAAGAATCAAGAGAAACACTTAAATCAAACTTTTACATGAATAGGATTTTTTTACAGTGTTGTTCACCGTGTACAAGTGCCCAAGAGCCACTCGAGGTAGAGCATTACAGAATAAGAAGCACAGTTGAAGCAGGTATGTAGGAAGATAATGGTTAATCCTAGCCTTCAACAGGTTAAGATTGTAGTGATTGGGGAAGTACCTCCTTGGGAGTTGGTTCCACGAAGCGGTAGTTTGTGGGAAGAATCTACTCAAGTGGAACTTACATCTCACCAATGCAATACAAATGTGGGTGGTTTGCTACAATGTGCATGGCATGGTGGATCTTTGGTGTGATAGTCAGAACTGTTGGAACTAAGTAA
This sequence comes from Ascarosepion bandense, assembly GCA_037127315.1. NCBI lineage: Eukaryota > Metazoa > Mollusca > Cephalopoda > Sepiida > Sepiidae > Ascarosepion > Ascarosepion bandense. Next base: position 794,192 of record JBBBDQ010028654.1, on the reverse strand, counting down.
CAGTGTTTTTAGAACACTTTCCATGGAAATAGTGATAGAGCAGTGAGATGATTGCAATATTTTATTTATGTGAAAGGGGTTGTTGGGTTGAAAATAATTCAGGAAGTTTGTTTAGAAGTTTTTTCATCCAGACATTAATAATATTTAAGGAACCAGTTGTTCAGCTTTGATGTAACTTGACAACCAGGGAAAGGGTACTTTACTGTGTATGCATGGAAAGATACACTCACATGGAGTTATTTAGAGGACATTTTGTCATCATTGAATGAGCTTATGTATCTTGTAATCATTGCCTAAGTGAGTAGATTCTTCACATCATGTGTAAAGATTTTTGCCAAAATATCATATTGCCTAATTTTCTCAAGTTTCCACTCCCCAACAATCCAGATTTTGCTGTTAAAATGCTGTGAGTGTGATTAAGTAGAATGTGTCAAATCAGCTAAAGGTAATCCCAATGGGTGGCTTTGCAAATGTTTTTGGAAAGCAGATGAAAGCTAAGTTTACGAGGTTCCAAGCAGGGTACTTTGAAGGTGAATAAAGTACCATCGCTTGAGGTAAGTTGTTTATTGCCATTAATATTAAATGAACGGATATTTTTTGGACATACTTTGTATTTGAAAGAAGATAAAGAATAGAGTAAAGTGAAAGCACAAAGCAAGAAAGAGAACCAATTTGAAAATGAAAAATTACAAATGACTTATTAATGAGGTACTGCAATTTATCTCTCAGCAATATCATTATTGAGGAGGAAGTAAAAGGAATATAAGCCTGTTTGATACAAAGAAAAAATAGTCATGAGTTAAGAAATCAAAAAGCACTTTCTATATTAAAGGCAGTAGGAATTTTGGTGGAAAAAGCTTGTCTTTTTAATACACTTCCTGCTTTCTGATGTTATGGATAAGAAACTATTCTTTGTAGAATGATGAAAGGTGAAACTTAAGATTTGTAAAAATAGATACTTCTAAAGGAGCTCTGGAATAGTGAAACGTGCCTTTCAGAAACTACACAAAGCATTAAAAGATAAGAAAACTTTGTTAGATACAAAGAAAAAAGTGCTGAAATGTTATGTAATATTTATCTTTCTATGTAGCAGTGAATGCTGGGCAATGAGACTTGAAGTGACAGAGATGTGGTTCTTGAGAAGGATGCTAAGGAAAACTATGGATAGAGCAGGTAAGCAACAAACACTGAGGTGCAGGAGACTACATAGGAGTGAAAAGATTGGAAAAAAGAAAACCGGAAAACCACATCCTAAACAGAAAACAAGGGATGAGCCTCTTCACCTGTTCAATAGACGAGGGTAGAGTGTGAACCGAGCGATAGTTTAGTCTATCTACTCCAACTGAAAAAAAAGAAAAGAGTGAAAGGATTTGGAAAAGAGAAAGCCGGAAAACCACATCCTAAACAGGGAACAAGTGATGAGCCTCTTCACCTGTTCAATAGACGAGGGTAGAGTGTGAACCGAGCGATAGTTTAGTCTATCTACTCCAATTGAGAAAAAAGAAAAGAGTGAAAAGATTTGGAAAAGAGAAAGCCGGAAAACCACATCCTAAACAGGGAACAAGGGATGAGCCTCTTCACCTGTTCAATAGACGAGGGTAGAGTGTGAACCGAGCGATAGTTTAGTCTATCTACTCCAATTGAAAAAAAAGAAAAAAGAAAAGAGTGAAAAGATTTGGAAAAGAGAAAGCCGGAAAACCACATCCTAAACAGGGAACAAGGGATGAGCCTCTTCACCTGTTCAATAGACGAGGGTAGAGTGTGAACCGAGCGATAGTTTAGTCTATCTACTCCAATTGAAAAAAAAGAAAAAAGAAAAGAGTGAAAAGATTTGGAAAAGAGAAAGCCGGAAACCACATCCTAAACAGGGAACAAGGGATGAGCCTCTTCACCTGTTCAATAGACGAGGGTAGAGTGTGAACCGAGCGATAGTTTAGTCTATCTACTCCAATTGAAAAAAAAGAAAAAAGAAAAGCGTGAAAAGATTTGGAAAAGAGAAAGCCGGAAAACCACATCCTAAACAGGGAACAAGGGATGAGATAAACACAGTATGGACACTTTCATTAACGAAAATATTAAGTTGTAAAAAAGATGCACAGGAAACATTTCTTTAAGACACAGAGCAAGGTAGAATACAAATAAAAATTCAGGACAATTAAACGAGTTAATATGAGAGTTTTGAGGTTGTGGGTATTTCATGATGCAGGTTGGGCATAGTTCAGCTGTAAAAGACCCACCAAAAATAAACACTATATCAAGCAGTTAGCATTCTGACTGGAAGGGAAGCATTCTCACTCAGTATGTCACAAGGAACTGTTAGAACTGCTAGGTAACCATGGCATATTTGGGAAGAATCTAAACTTATTTATAAATGGAACTTTTCTGTGTGTGTGTGTGTGTGTGTGTGTGTGTGTGTGTGTGTGTGTGTGTGTGTCCGTTATCTATAGACTCCAAAATGACTGAACTGATTTTCTTGAAAATTTACACAGTTGTACTATAAGCATCTGCGAGTGTACTTAGCTAGGTTTTGTGTCAAGGTACTCCCGATAAATATTGAAAATCAATAATCAAAAAAATTGGGTTATAGAAGAAGTGGTCCGATTTTAATCAAATTTCATACACTCATAGACAAAGACATAAGAAATTATATTCAGAAGTTTCAAGGTTGCAGTTCTTACAATAGTGCAGAAAATCGATAATATATATAAATAAAAGGCAAGATGTTTGTGTGTGTGTGTGTGTGTGTGTGTGTTTATCTGCCTGTATGTCTGGATTTTTTTCAGCTCTTTTATTTTAGTTTTTGCTTCAGTTTTGGCTCTAAGTAGGTATAATTGTAGTTCTTAGTTTCAGCCATGATACCATTTACTCAGAGGATTTATTTAACCTTCAAAATTCAGTTTATGATGAAAAAACTTATTTGATATCGATGCCAGGAAATCAAAATTTGACTTACATCTATTCATTTTTCTTTCAGTCTACTGTTTCGCTTTAACTGGAAACAACTATTGCTTTTTATTTTTTCACGCCAACGTCCAAAGAGTCTGAGCTCCAGGACCATGGATTAGTTTTAAAGCTTTTATTACACCCGAGCAACACCGGGCTATACTGCTAGTATTAGAATAATCCAAAACATATACTGGTAGTAAACAACCTGCATACAGTTACAAAATTAATTCAGTAAATATTAGTCAGTCAGTTAAGTGCCATACATGATACATGTTGGGGAAATCATGTCTCTTTTAATTCATGACTGACTAGGCAGAAATTTTTTCCAAAGAAGTTTGCCATTTTTTTCTGCCAACCATGTGATACTTCTCACATTTTTCATTTTCTACCTACCTTCTTTCTGTCTAAACTTCAAATCCAGTTTTCATTTTTTGTTTATTTCAAACCAACCTGTCTCCCATCTGTTCCTTCTTTACACTATCCCATCTCTCTCTCTCCTTTCATATCTTTTTCACATCACTCTCTCCTTTCATATCTTTCTTTCCTCTTTCATTTCATATCTTTCTTCCAGCTTTCTCTCTTTTCATATCTTTCTATCTCACGTTTTTCCCATATCTTTCTCTTATCTCTCTTTCCTTCCATGTCTTTCTCTCATCTCTCTTTCCTTTCATGTCTTTCTCTCATCTCTCTTTCCTTTCATGTCTTTCTCTTATCTCTCTTTCCTTTCATGTCTTTCTCTTATCTCTCTTTCCTTTCATGTCTTTCTCTCATCTCTCTTTCCTTCTATATCTCTCTCTCATCTCTCTTTCCTTTCATGTCTTTCTCTCATCTCTCTTTCCTTTCACGTCTTTCTCTTATCTCTCTTTCCTTTCATGTCTTTCTCTTATCTCTCTTTCCTTTCATGTCTTTCTCTCATCTCTCTTTCCTTCTATATCTCTCTCTCATCTCTCTTTCCTTTCATGTCTTTCTCTCATCTCTCTTTCCTTCCATGTCTTTCTCTCATCTCTCTTTCCTTCCATGTCTTTCTCTCATCTCTCTTTCCTTCCATGTCTTTCTCTCATCTCTCTTTCCTTCTATATCTCTCTCTAATCTCCCTTTCCTTCTATATCTTTCTCTCATCTCTCTTGCTTTTCATATTTTTCTCCTCTTTTTTCTCTTTTCATATCTTTTTCTCATCTCTCTTTCTTTCTATATCTTTCTCTCATCTTTCTTTTCTTTCATATCTTTTTTCCATCTCTCTCTTTTCAATTCTTTCCTCATCTCTCTTTCCTTTCATATCATTTTCTCTCATCTCTTTCCTTTCCTTCTATATCATTCTTTCATATCTCTTTATTTACATATCTTTCTTTCATCTCACTTTCCTTCCATGACTGTCTTTCATCTCTTTTTCTTTTCATATCTTTCTCTCATTTCTCTTTAACTTTCATATCTTTCTCCCATCTCTTTCTCTCTTTTCATATCTTTCTTTCATCTAACTCCAATTTTATATCTTTTTCTCCTCTTTCATTTCATATTTTTCTCTATCTTTCTCTCTTTTCATATCTTTCCTCCATCTTTCTCTCTTTTCATATCTTTCCTCCATCTTTCTCTCTTTTCATATCTTTCCTCCATCTTTCTCTCTTTTCATATCTTTCCTCCATCTTTCTCTCTTTTCATATCTTTCACTCATCTCTCTTTCCTTTCATTTCTTTTTTCCGTCTCTCTCTCTCTCCTTACATATTTTTCTCATCCCTCTCTCTTTTCATATATTTCTCTCATCTCATTTTCTTTTCATATTTTTCTTCCATATCTCTTTCCTTTCATATTTTCTCCCATCTTTCTTTCCTTTCATATTTTTCTTCTATCTCTCTTTCCTTTCATATTTGTCTCCCATCTCTCTTTCCTTTCATATTTGTCTCCCATCTCTCTTACCTTTCATATTTTTCTCCTATCTCTCTTACCTTTCATATTTTCCCCATCTCTCTTTCCTTTCATATCTTTTTCTCATCTCTCTTTCCATTTATATCCTCTTTGCATATCTTTTTCTCATTTCATTTTCCTTCCACATCATTTTTCTATGTTTCTTTCCTTACATATCTTTCTTCCATCTCTCTCCTTTCATATTTGTCTCCCATCTCTCTTTCCTTTCATATCTTTCTCACATTGCTTTTTGCTTTCATATCTTTTTCCATCTCTCTCTTCTTTTATATCTTTATTTTATCTCTCTTTCCTTACATATTTTTTTCATCCCTGTCTCCTTTCATATCTTCCTATGATCTCTCTTTCTTTCCATAACTTTCTTTCATCTCCCTCTCTCTTTCTTTTCATATTTTTCTCCTATCTCTCTAACCTTTCAAATCTTTCTTCCATTACTCTTTCTCTTTTCATATCTTTCTGTCATCTCTTTTTCTTTTCATTGGTTAATTAGTAGAAGCCATATCAGTAAATTATTATTATCTCCACTAAATTCTTACATTCTCAAAATATTTTCTGGCTTTAAATAACCTGAAAATTTATCTTTGTTTAAAATGTCTTTCAGCAAATTTTTTCTCTATTTTTGTTGAAATTTGTATTTTTGAGGAAGGACACCCTCCTGAAAATTCAATTCAATTAACTTCCCATACATTTTATTGAGAAGTATATAAAACTGATTCAGATTTCATTGATTACAATGTCTGAAAAACAAGCATTTTTGGAAGAAAAATGTGCTTGGATTACTCAAAAAAAATACCTTTTACTGCAGTGCAGAATTTTTAGCTCTTTTCAAGCATAAAATAAAAAAAAAACAGAAAGTTGACAGAAATCAAAAACTTCAAAGCTGTAAAAAAAAGATTGGCCCAGATATTTCTAAAATTTGCTTTTATGATATTTTTTCAAATATTTGAAGCCAGTTTCCTTGCCCTCGGATGTTTCATGAGCAAGAAGACAGAACCAATGAATGTTTAAAGAAACTGTTTTTTTTTTTACATATAAATGTGAAGAGGAAAGAGAAACAAGAGAATTGAATTGAATGAGAGACAAAGAGAAAATAGAAAGAGGAAAACTGATGTTGAAGAAAGTAAAGAGAAAAAGAAAAAGGGTAAATGAGAAATATGTAAAGGGAAAGAAGAAATAGAAAAAAGTAAGAGGGAAAGGAAAATAAAGAGAAAAGAAAGGAGAGAAAGGGGAAATAGAAAAACAGTAAAAAGTGGAGAAGGTAAGAAGAGGATAAAACTAAGGAAAGAAGAAAGAAAAGAATAGTAAGAATGGAACAGAAAATATAGAAGTAAAAAAAGGAAAGGCAGAATGGCAACAGGAAAGAACCAAAAAAGATAAGGAAGGCATAAAACAACCAACAAAGTCATTTTCTCAAAAGGGACTGCATATTAAACTGACAGTGGATGAATAAAATATATATAAATGCCGCAAAGAAGGAAGAAAAGGTGATGGGAAAAGAAAATAAGTAAATAGATCAGCAGTGTATGTCGACCAAAGAAAAAATGTTTGGAGTTGGGACTGAGCAGTAAGATGACATATACTTATTGATTTAGGAGAGGTAAGGAACCCTCTTGATGGCATATAGATAGAAGCATAGAATGTTCTCTATATCTCTTTATTCTTTGTCATTCAAAAATGCCTTAACGGATTGCTTTTTGTTGCATCTTGTGTGTGTAACTCATTAAGATACAATGATCTCCTTCTTAGTTTCCAAGTCACGCAAATGCTTATACAGCCCTTCCCAACCCAGAGATCCCTCATTTCAGGTTCTTGCAGGCCAAGCTCTCTTCACAAAAGAGAAAGTGGGAAAAAGTGCAAGACAAGATGGGAAGGCATTGGTTAGGGAGGGTCATGGTATAGAGTAGAGAAAGAAAATGAGTCAATGGTTTTTACAATGTTAGGTGGAATAGTCGACATTCTCCAAAGAAAAGAAGAAAAATGACAACAGAATTATAAGAAATGGCCAGAATAAAAGAACCATTATGTTTTGGCTGCAATTGTGCATCAAGTCACTGTAGATAAAGACAGGAAATAGGTTTGTCTAAAGAGCTGGATGGTATAAAGGCAGTTGGGGGTTTGGGGACAAAAGTGACAACATGAAACTGGCAACTTACAAAGAATACTAATATCAATCTCATAGAACCATATTCTATATTCTACTCTCACTTTTCTATTTGTAAATATCACACCTAAGATGATACATCTTTTTGACAACTTCATCAATAATTTCACTAAGTGGTCATTTCAATACATGGCCGCAAAGTGATTTGTCAATTTATACAGTGTCTGGCAGAAATACATCCTACATATCAGTCAGTTAATTACCACACTTGGGCAATAATGTCTTTTTCAATTCATGACTGACTAGGCAGAAGATTTTCTTGCAGTAGATTTCCATTTCTTTCTGCAGTAGACTGGTTGCCAATCAAAGCTATAGAACCCAATCTGTCTTGCTATTTAACCCATAGTGTGAGGGAAAATACAAATACTCTTTCCTAAGAGTATTTGTGCATAATTGAATGTAACAAATTTGAACCCCGATATCTAAACACGTCCTCATGTATCTCCCATACATTCCTCCCACATACTGATAAAACATTAGTGATAATGGTGTCTTCATCTAACATAACCATTATGTGTGAGGTAGTTCTGCTGTACTCAGTTTTTAATTCTTAAAGAAAAATACAGTGTAATAAATGCTATTAGTTTCATTTTTTTTCAAATCTGTCAATATTTGATAACTGTGAAAAATTCAACATATTATAAACCAAGAATTGCTTCAAGAACTAAATCCCTTCTTTATATGTTAAAAATGAGATTAGCTGTTTCAATCCAAGAAGCATTTATTGACTAAATAGTTTGCATTACTCTGTCTATATTTCTCAGATGAGGCATTGTAACTATTTACACTATTTGAACTGTTGTCCTCATCTTAATTATCATATTCACAACATTTTATAGCAGACATGAACAAAAACTTACAAAGAAAAATAACTAAAAACAAAGATATCCAAAAAAGCATGACAGGTAGAACTAGAACAATCTCCCCTGGTGGACAAAATAAAAGTTTGGTTCAAAATTCTAATGCATATCACCTGAAAAATGCTGGAGTGTACAACAATCAAAATTTCATGAATACGACAATAAATGGAAAACGACAGACTGTGCCTCCTTGGCCTCACTCTCTCAAATGACTTGAAGTAGAACAACTACATTGAATCACTAGCTACGCCTACCACTAGGGAGAATGGGCATCTTAGACCTCTCAACCACAAATGACCAACAGTCTAAACAAAGATTATAAACAGAATATCTACTTAAATAAGAATATCAATCAAAAATAATGTTCAAACAAATAATTTCAAATTGTTGGTTGTTTATAACCATTTTGTTAATCTTCCTTAATTTCCGTAACATGTTTACATTTGTTGACATTATGATACATTTCAGGGCAGATATAGTTATTTGCGTGAATCGAAAATTGTGGTTATATAGGCTTGATTTGACTTCATTTAGACTGTTGGTCATTCGTGGTTGAGAGGTCTAAGATGTGCCAGATCAGTTGGTGGCTTCCCCTATGTGGATAGGGGTCACAGGTTCAAATCCAGCTGAATGACACATCTTTTTGTAACAAAATTTATCGTAAATAATCAGGCTAGTAGAAATAAATATATATACTGTTTGATTATAAACATAATATCTACTTAAATATGAGTATCAATCAAAAATGATGTTCAAACAAATAATTTCATATATATATATATATATATATATATAGTGACATAAATTAATAAATATATGAGGAGGGTGTATAGTGTTATTATTCAGGTGTTAATAAAGCAGTGATAAATGTATGAACAAAGCTGTATTATATATATATATATATATATATATATATATATATACATATTATCTTACATCTATAGCACAACGTAGGGTAATATGTGTGTATATATATATATATTTGTTTAGAGTTTATAACAAATATGTTATAATATCAGTACAAAAATAGCCATTTTGTTTCGACACTGTGTCTTATCAAATGATGATGTTGAATTCAAATTGAAGGCTTCAACTTGAATTCAGCATCATCACTTGATAAGAGACAGGTCGGGGAGCTGAATTCAATTTCCAGTTGAATTCATTACATTCACTTACGTGCAAATACCCTTGGGAAAGGTATTAATCCATCTATTCTTTCCAGTTATGGGTTAAATAACAGGACAGATTGGGTTCTATAGCCTTGGTTGGCAACCAGTCTACCGCAAAAAGCAATGGCAACCTACTGCGGGATAATCTTCTGCCCAGTCAGTCATATCTCCTTCGAGACATGATCGCCCAAGCGTGTATCACATATGGCAGTTAACTGACTGACTGAGTGTAGAAAGAAAATGGCTATTTTTGTAGTGATATTATAACACATTTATGTTATAAATTCTAAACAAATATTATTCACTCTACTTCATATTGAGCATTTTTTTTAAGAATAGAGTTTATTTTGGATACAAAATTTTATTCCATCTATACCTACCCTATACTTGTATATATATATATATATATATATATATATTTGTGTACATATAGAACACACAAATTATACAAGGCAGCATTTGACCCTCTTTTCTCACTTTTGATGAACCAGTTGAAATGCAGCATCTGTGTTGTATAGACCAAAGCCTGACCACAAATTGAAAAACAAGGAATCCCCCTCTGAATTATGTCTAATTGCAGTCACAATGAAGTAAAATCACAAATTGAAGTGATTCAAGATGTTTCATTTGAAAAACGACTCAAAAGATGAAATTATCGACAGTGTTTTACTTCTTGTCTCTCATTCCACTTTTCAAAATGGGGAAAAATGGTGAAAGGAAGAAAAGCTTTGTAGGCATGTGCACATAAGAAAAGCAATATATTTATCTATTGAACTCTAAATGGCTGACTAATCATTAGGAAGGTAGATTGGGGGTCAGGCAGAGAATGGAATGTGGGTAACTAACGTATCCAACATGATCAATGTTTACTTACTTTTCTATTTTCTGTTAACACTCCCAACTGCACACTACTCAATGAAAACTCTTCAATAAGACTGATTTTGATTTATTTTTTCAAATTTTTTTTGCTGTGTTAGTTCTGCTCAAAGTACATGTCTGATTCATGGATGTCTGTTCATGAAGTAAGAAATGACATTTCAGAGCTTAAATTTTGCTGTCAAGAGAAGCAAAAAAATCAGGGCACCAATAAAAAGACCCCATAATTACTCAAATATTTAATATCAAAACATATTTCAGATTGTTAGAGCTTACTTACAGTATCTGGTATTCCCAAGAAGTTCCTTATCTAAGAACTGATTGGGCTCGATGTTGCTTAACTTCAGATAAAAAGAGATGAACTTGGACATACTTGGTAATTTCTGGCTTATCAATCTTTTGCAGGTTATTTAAAGCTGAAATATATCTTAGGATTGTAAGAATAATTGTATTTTTATGGCTTTTCAACCTTTTGTAGGTTATTTAAAACCAAAACATTTGGGGATTGTAAGAATAATTGTTTTTTTTTATGGCTTATCAACCTTTTGTAGGTTATTTAAAGCCAAATCATATTTGGGGACTGTAAGAATAATTGTTTTTATGGCTTATCAACCTTTTGTGGGTTATTTAAAACCAAAGTATATTTGAGAATTGTAAGAATAATTGTTTTTTATGGTTTATCAATCTTTTTTAGGTTATTTAAAGCCAAAACATATTTTAGATAAGAATAATTGTATTTTTATGGCTTATCAACCTTTTGTAGGCTATATAAAGCTAAAGCACATTGGGAGATTGTAAGAATAGTTATTTTTAATAGCCTTTTGACCATTTTGTAAACTATTTAAAGCCAAAATATATTTGGGAATTGTAAGAATAATTGTTTTTTATGGCTTATCAACCTTTTGCTGGTTATTTAAAATAAAATAAAAAAATTTTAGATTGTAAGAATTTTTGAGAGATGATAACGATTTACAGATACTGGTTCTTCTGATTCTTTCATAGTTGGGAGAGACATGAGGTGAGATCATAACTTTCACAAGGTTATTTGCATGTAAATGAATATAACAAACAAGATTGGAATTTGAACACAGCTCTCCAATTTCCAGTTATGAGCCATTATCCAATATGCCACCTTTTCATCCAAGCTTACAGCACCTGCTATTCCCAAGTACTCCCCAGGCTTGATATTTACTTGATTTCAGTGATTGTACAAGAACCTGGATTTAAATGTGATATGGCTGTATGCTATGATACAAAGGTTTTAATGAATGAGGTGAGTTCTGTTTACACTGTCTAGATAACTGCATTGTTTTACTTCCATTTGTTTGTTGCTTTTTTTTAGTTTAGTTACTTTTTAGATGTGTCACTATTTTTTACCAGTTTTGGTTAGCCGTTAGTTATCACCAGAATCCTCACAGTAAAAGCATGAGCACATGATTCTTAGTTTTATCATCGTCCTTATCTTTCATGCAATGTTACCATCACCAGTTTGTAACTTTTAAATCATTTCTCTCTCCATTTATCTATTTTATTATCATGTTAACATTTTTGACCACTTCTGGTTAGCCCTTAGTTATCACCAGAATCCTCTCAGTAAAAGCATGAGCACATGATTCTTAGTTTTATCATCTTCCTTATCTTTCATGCAATGTTACCATCACCAGTTTGTAACTTTTAAATCATTTCTCTCTCCATTTATCTATTTTATTATCATGTTAACATTTTTGACCACTTCTGGTTAGCCGTTAGTTATCACCAGAATCCTCACAGTAAAAGCATGAGCACATGATTCTTAGTTTTATCATCTTCCTTATCTTTCATGCAATGTTACCATCACCAGTTTGTAACTTTTACATCATTTCTCTCTCCATTTATCTATTTTATTATCATGTTAACATTTTTGACCACTTCCGGTTAGCCCTTAGTTATCACCATAATCCTCTCAGTGAAAGCATAACCAGATGATTTTTAGTTTTATGATCCTCCTAATCTTAGCTACAATGTTACCATCACCAGTTTGTAACTTTTAAATCTTTTTCTATCTTTGTTTTTCTATTTTATACTCATGTTACTGTTATTATTTGAACATTTATTTTATGTAGACACATTTCATACATTTATTTTGTATTTCTATATGTAGAATTCTTTCAACACTGTTCACTGGCTTTATACAATGTTGCAAAATATATTCCTATATCAAACTTTATATATATATTCCAGTAAACAAAGTATTTGGTACCTTCCTTTACCCATCTATATGTTAATACCATCGTACATACATGTGTCATACTGTAGAAGAGATATGAATGCACACACAGGCATGAAAGATTAAACGTAGGAATAAATGAAAGAAAACATTGGACAGGAAATATAGAATGAAAAGAAAATTACTGTAAAATATATATCATCTATTATAAAAGAAAATAGAAAGTATTATTGTACTTATAGCATTTTTGTGCTTTAAATAATAATTTCAAGTCTTTCTTTATTGTCTTCATCTTGATTCTCTTTCAACTAAATACTTCTCATCCGTTTAATTTTATTTATTTTATCTAATCAGTCCTTCAATTCTCACAATGAACAATGTAGCAAGTCGTAGTCATTATTTTATAATACAGTAATACCTACCTAGGTACCTACATGTGTCATGCTTTTGCTGTAATGAATGAAATTAAATATATTTTGTAAATGCATTATATTTCCGGAGAAAAACATTGTAATAGAAGAAAGAATAAGACAACAGAGAGAGGTAGCAAGACAATGGCAGAGAAGAATAATTATGAGCAGAAGTGAGACAAGCAATCCGTAAATAGAGAACAAATGCAAACAAGGAGGAATGATATAAACGAAGAAGAGAGAGAACTTTATATTTATGATTGTTATTGCAATATTTTGTTAAAGTTGTTAAGTTCATATAATTAAGGATTCAATAGGGGAATTTTTACAGATGTTTTATTGTCATAGAATTTGCCATGCACTTAATCATTAACGGAAGAATTAAGATTCATAAGAATATTAAAATAAGAAAATTGTGAAATTTTAACAGATTAAAACTAGTTTAGATAAATTGTCTTACTTATATGCTCAGGCTCCAGCTGCTTTTGTCATATTTATTGTTACCCTTGTTTGTATTTTCAAACTATCTAGTCTTATTTATATGTATTTATTTCTGTCTATATTTATGAGATGAGGTATTGTAATTATTTACATTGTTCAGACTGTTGTCTTCATTTTTGATGCCCTACAACGTTTTGGCCATTGTACACTTCAACCTTCTTCAGAAGACACATTGCCCAGAGAATAAAAGTGGTCCAGTAACTTGATCCAAGAAGATGTGAGTTCAATACTTGGCTACAGCAGTGGTGAACAAAAACTTGAAGAGTTGAGTTAAATGAAGATAACTAAGACATCTGGAAGTGTCATAACTCATGGAATAAGAACAATCTACCCCAATAATTGAAATAAAGAGTTCACTTCAAAATTTCTGTCACCTGATTAAGGTCGGATTATACAAGAGCCAAAATGTTGTGAATATGGCAACAAAGATGAGGACAACAGTCTAAATAATGTAAATAATGTAAAAGTATTTATTTCTTTTTCTAGTTTTGCCCTTTTGGATTTAATAAACCTGCTGATGAACAGGGCTTTGTCTTCAGTGTTTTAATAGCAAAGGTGTTTATACGGCTGCCTTTGAGATTACACATGTGTATGGCATGGATGCATATTCTCAGAGGCAGAACAAAGTGTGATATGAATGAAATAGAAAATGAAAATCATGGTAGAATAAGGAGGGTAGATAGCAATTAATTCTTAACTTGAAAAGATTGAGATTAAAGTGTTCAGGAAAACACCATGTGGAAATCTTTAATAGTTAATCTTACTTCTTAGATTTTGAACATAAACGATTGACTGATTTATTTTTGATGGTTTATCAACCCTTTGTGGGTTATTTAAAGCTGAAGCATATTTTGGACTGTAAAAAGTTGCTTACAGTACTCAGTGTTCCCAAGTGCCCCCAATTCATCTAAGTACTGACTGGGCTCAATGTTGCTTAACAGTGAATGCCTATTGTTTCTTTACAAGGAAATGGCTAATATTACCATTTCCATACCTAATTTTTCTACTTCTTCCGCATGAAGAAAGCCAAAGAATACATCAGCTCAAATTTTGTAGAAACAGAAAAATAACAAAAAGAATGAATTTGGTGACATTAAGAGTTCAATCCCTGAGTCAGGTAGTGCAGGCATAGAATCACTTGATTAAGTGGTTCAACTTAAAATTCCCTGAAGTCGACCTAAATTAACACCTGAATAAGGCCAGAGGACACAGTAGCTGAAATATAGTGATAACAAAAATGATTGATTTCTTTTTTTTTTTATGGGTTACCAATCTTTTTGTTGATTATTTAAAGCCAAGACATACTTTGGAGTATAAGAACGGTTCTTATTCTATGAGTGAATATTGTATTAACAATTTTTTGAGAATAACACTAATTTTTCTCTCATATCCATTTCTTGATAGTTAAGAAATAAATTATACGTATTTTAAAATGGGGAATTACTTTTTGATTACCCTGTATACATGTAAATGAAGACAGATATACATATATAAATATTTACTTTATCATTTAAGCATGAAAATTAATTATTCATGTAAAAAATGATATATACTGTTCCTTACTCAAGAAAAGAATAAAACACTCAAAAATAAAAAATGACAGCCTGTCTGAAAACTGGAAGCCAAATAGCGGAAATTGAAAGAAAAGAGGAAAAAGAATAAAGAGAGAAAATGAGTGAGTATAAAGTGGAAAAAAAAGAAGAGGATAAATAATAATACTCCAGCACTCTCCTCAGTATTCACGCTATTCTCTGTAGGTTTTGATATTTCCTTGAATGTCCTTTTCCAAGAGCCTTTTCACTTGGCATTTTAGAAATCTTTCATGAGCTTAAACTGTCACCTCCATATTTCCCTATCTTTTCATTTCTTTGTGGAGGTCCAAATACCTAGCTAGCTTTTTGCTTTTTTTTCTACAAAATTAGGGGCTTCCAATTGATGTGAAAGGAATAAGTATTGCAATATTCTCTTATATATAGAATCTGCATTTTATCCTTGTTAGAGGAATTTAGACTAAGACATGCAGCATCTTTTGTGCACTGTTTTCTTCTTAGCCATATCTATATTTTGAGACATTTGGGACTTTCAACATGGTGTCATGGTTACTAAGCTTGTTTTGATAGATCAGTTATGACTGAGTAGTGACAGAGAGTTATATCTTTCTCAAGAGTATTTGTACATAAATGAATGCAATAAATTCAACTGAAATTCGAATTTGGCTCTTTGATTTCTCAATGTGAGTTGATATCCATTGCACCACCTCTCAGGCACACATCCCAAACTCTTAGTACTAGATTATATAGGAATAGAAAACCAAAATAATAAATAATTGATAATAAAGAATTAAAAGTTAACTAATAAAGTTACTTTAAAATATAGATAAGAATCATAATTAACAATAAAGAAAGAAAAATTTAGATTATAAAGAAAAACTCTAATGCACAAGAACTGGCATTCTTGCTGCCAATTGAAACAGAAATCAAATTTTCACTCCCTTCATCTTTGACAGCCAAACAAAGCAGATATCCATGGACAGTTCTCTGACAGACCATGCGGTAACTACCAAATATGCAAAAACTTTTATCTTTGTATATATTTACTTTAAAATATGGCATAATTTCTCTGAAATGTATGCTGAAGCATTTCGTCATTTTTTTAATGCTTACTGTGCTGTATCTTGTATATGATTTGTTTGTAATTTATATATTTTCATTGTGAGGGTGATGATATCTTTTCAACCCCCAAACAAAATCACATAGATATAAAAAAAGAAGGACATTCAGACATGGTTGACATATTATAAAACAAACCACAAAATAATTCATGGCATTCTTTCTAAATAACAACAGATTATGGTCAATAATGTAACAGCACTCTGTCAATACAATAGCAAAAAATGGTTATAAATTTTGGAAATTCTTCACATCAAAAGACAGCAAGCCACTATCAAAAACATAACTGAACTGTAAGATCCTTTTAGTTATGTGAGGCTAAAATCAATTCCACAATCTTAGCATGTGAACTCACATTATTTTCAAACTCTATCAGCAATATAAATACTCTACTTGACTTCTGTCTCCTTACTTTGAAAATGACAAACAATGATTTACTCAGAACATTGTATCAAAAACATTACCTTGAGGAAAAACCCATCAAAAATCTTATCAGACATTTTTGCTCATTCTATTTAATAAAACAAAATGAAGGATTTCTGCATCATAAGTTGAATATATATAGTGTGTAAATATGTTATATATACATATATATCTATAAAAGAGAATATGTGAAATGTTAGTTGCTTAGAATATTTTCATTAAGAACATCATCAAAACAAATGTGAAAAATTCAGTTGAAATCATTAAAAATACAACTTAAAAATGCTTTGTTTTTAAAATGAAGTTCAAAGGGAATGAAGGTGATTTGTTACAATGTTCATGGGATGTCGAGTCTTAACTGTGATGAAAGTATTTTCCATGGAAATAGCAACAGAGGAACAAAAGGCCTGCAGTGTTTCCTCTGTGAGAAAGAGATTATATAGTTGAAAATCATTTGTCACCCACAAAGATGCAGAAGGGACTCTATTGAGACTGGAAAGTGAAGATTGGGCATCTCCTGCCTATATATGGCAAAAGTACCCCATTTTTGGTGCTGACTTGGTTATTGTAAAGGTAGATTATAGCAGGACAAGTCAGGTACTTACAGAAGTAATACAGTGAACCAACCATTTTTCAAGTACTTTTAATAATGCATTGTATATGTAAGTTCCTCTTGAGGTTTAGGTTGAATTTAAGTCCCAGTAGTTGCTCAAGGCATTGGGGCCTCCTAAGGAAACATCCACTCATCATGATTGGTGATAGTTTTTGGTCTGCTCAGTAATAAAATTAAATAAATAATAAATATTTATGAATAAATATGTATGAACAAAGCAATTAGAATTGTACATTGAAAAATGTTAAAATCATTCTAAAATATAATGCTTTGATGTAAGAAAATAAAATGTTATGTTTAGAAAAATAAATACATATATACAATAGTTTTATCAGATCAATGATTAAAAATGGCTTCAAGCAAGTGAATCCTTCCAGTTTAAAAGAAGACATTACTTCATCAGACTCTATGGACTGCTCCTGAGAAAATCACAAACAAAAACATTTGCCAAATAACCAAAAACATCACTTGAACACTTCCAACAACAACAGCAAAACATTGGGTAGCAGATTTAACTAGAAATCAAAATAATGACCAAAATGTTGACTTTCCACACTACTTTAAATAAAATGTTTGGAAGGAAACTGCTATCAATACTAGAAAGAGCAATAACAGTGAACTTGAGAAGTCTAATTTTCAGAAACTGCTTTGTAAGAATTTTTATAGATCTCATCCAACTGTAAGGCAAACTGTTTGAACAGTGAATGCCAAATGTTTTCTGTATGGAAAGTTCATGATTACCATTATTATATGTTTCTTACGATTTTCACAAGATGAAATGTTCATGCTTGTATGGACACATCAAGTATTTTCTTAGATTATTGATACATTTTTAGTTTATTTTTATTTTTTTACTACTTTTCACTAAAAACAAAGACCAAGAACCATTCAGGTAGTGGTTTACTAAAGGAAGTTGTTGCAAGAGCATACAATGAGAGATGAACAAGAGTTGCCTATTATAAAGATATGTGGGACAGATAGCTTTTGATCTTAGAAATTAATAGTGTAATGGGCTTGAGCAAATGGATGGAAGAGTGATGTTTGGGAGGAGTAACAGGAGAAAGTGTGTTAAAAGCTACTAGGGATAAGGAGATGTGGAAAGCCATGATCACCTACATCTTGAAGGGATATGGCACATAGAAGAATTGTAGTGATTGGGAAAGCATCCTCTCAGGAGTCTGTTTGATAATGCAGATTTTTCGGGGAAGAAACTGTATGAGTAGAATTTCTTCTTTACTAATGGGATATAAAAGGAACTAGAATGTGAATTCTGGGTACATGGCTTGGTGAGTCCTAGCTGTGAAGGTCAGGACTAGTGGAACCAAGAAGTGTATTTCAGCCAAACATCTGTCATAAAAATAGTGATAGAGTAACAAGAGGCCAGCAATATTTCTTTTATGAAGAAGAAGGTTGTCTAGTGAGAAAACAATTCATCACCTATAAGGCTGTGTAAATGCTTTTAAATTCTATTAAGGCTGGAAAATGAAGATTACACTATTCCAGCCCAGTTGTGGCAACAATTTTTGATCTGATTTGATTTTTGTAACACTGGAGCATAGCAAAAGGAGTCAAATACTTTCTGGAGTGGTATAAGGAAACAACCATTTTTCAAGGCACTTTAGTGATGAATTCTCTATACAAGTTTCACTTGGGATCTGCTGTAAGCTTGAGTTTCCAATAGATCCACCAGACAAGGAACCTCATTGAGAGTACAATTTGTTCATCATACCTAGAGAAATCTCAGGGTCTGATTGGTGATATTGAAACATTTCTAGATGCAAAGGATTACTGAGTGTGAAAGATTATAAGAAAAGGAAAAATATTATTAAGGAAGGAGAACAATAAAAGAACAAGAATTAAGAAGACAGAAAATAATGATTGACATTCCATCTACATTTTCAAAGATCAAAGTTGACTGGAAAACAAGAAGCCAGAAAAGACAAGTGAGAAATGTGAAAGAAGAAACTGTTAGCATAAAACTTATGGTTACATCTAACCATTTCAACAGTAAAATAATGTAACTTTTCCAACAGTTTAGTATACCATTTAAATTCAAAAAGTCTAAGTACCATGAAGGAAAGCTCATCAGAGCAATTACATGAAAATATTAATAGAAAAGGAACAGGGAAGATATGTTATGGGAAATTGACTGGAGCCAAGATGCCTGGCCAAGATTGATAACATTGCTAATTCTTTAGATTTTATCAAGAACCTCTGAATACATAGCAGACAGACTGGACTAGATGTGAGAGCAATATTCGAAACAGAGACAAATGGTAGATGGTAAATATGTTAGACAGATTCTGGTAAGAAAAATTGTCTTGGATGACAGCTTTCCTAACAGTAGAGCTAGGAAATGATTCAATATAATCGTTCCACATCATCTCAGCAAAAAACATTAGCCAGAGAAAGTATAAGAAGTTACTCTCCTGGAGGTTAGCATCAGCCATGCTGATAGAAGGCATAAAAGGTTTTCTAAGATGATTAGTGGTCAAATTTGTTTTCGTTGAATAAGCATATATATATATATATATTTTTTTTTTTGTTTAATCTGAATTGGAAGAGTAGGAAGGTAAATTCCAAGAATCTGATCCTAATTAATATTAAAAAATTTTAACATTAAAAAGTGATGCAGGCAGAGAGCTCAATGTATTAAGAATACAGAGCCAATATAAATTAGAGAAAATTTTCAAAATTCAAAGGTGTCGGATGTACATTTAGACATAGGATCTCTAACAGAGATTCCACTTCACATTGTTTTGTTCCAAATGGCAAGGCCCTGGGGTAAAGTGGGGAAGGTGCTCAGTTAACAATGGTCACAAAGTAGAACAGGACAGAGCTGGTATTGGCGAGGTTACAGGGTGCAGAGACAAGAGATAGATGGAGTATCAAATATCAAATGGTAGAGGCTAGTGAATGTTTACAGGGGTTTGAAACTCAGTATATTTAGAAGGGGGAGGAATAGATTTAAATGTAATATCTTAAAATTTTTAATTAAGTTTATTCATTACAGGAAGTCATGAATTTAAAGTTATTAAAAAATATATGTATATATATATATATATATATATATACACACACACACACACACATATATATACATACATGTGTGAGCACTAACAAAGGAAAAGAGGGATTTGGTAAAGGAGTTCATGTTTTATAAAGATAGACAACTAAAGGAGTTAAATTACTTTTTTAAGGTTAAGATTTTGAGCTGTTTAAAGAGGTGTATTTAGTGGGGAAGGAATGGGTTTCAATGTAAGATTTTAAAAATTTTTATTTAAGTTTATTTAATTAACCCTTTTAGGTAGATTCGAGCTAAATGCCAATTACAGGAAGTTATCAGTTTTCAAATTATTAGAGAAAAAAATTATATATATCTATGCATATATGTGTTAACCAAGGAAAAAGGCGTTTTAGTAAAAGAGTCCATATTTTCTCAAGATAGCCAATTAAAGGAGGTTGGGATAGGAAGGTAGGGGGGGTTAAAATACTTTTTAAGGTTAACGTTAAGGTAAAATTGAGATTAAAACTTAAATTGAATCCTTTTAATTTATATTCTAACATCTAGAAATTTAAGTATTCAAAAAATTTGCCTTGTGGCAAATTACCCCAGGGCCTTTGCCATTTGGAACAAAACAATGTTGCTGATGTGACGTGGAATCTCTGTTAGAAATCCTATGTCGAAATGTACATCTGACACCTTTGAATTTTGAAAATTTTCTCTAATTTATATATATATATATATATATATATAAGTATATATATATTGCAGATCAATAGTCTACAGTCAAAAATATAGTCATTTGTTGTTTAAAAAATAATTTTTCATCATTAATTCATGGATCTAATTGATCCATTTATATATTCAAAAAAATAAAATTATTAGTAATTTCAAAATACATATTAGCAGATAATATTTTATCAACAAACAAGAAGTATTTTTGGTTTCGTTTGTGTTTAATGTTTACATTTGTCAGGAAAATAATGACAGAAAATCCCTCATATGCATTTGAAAGCTAAATTAAATAAACAAAATGTGAACAGAATCAGCCTTTCTTGTTTATAATTTACATATTAATTTCCAATATTCATTCATCATTTCTGTTAATATCTATAAATTTATACACATATATGTATGCATATATCTAGCTCAGCCTGTTCATATCTATACAACCATCTCAACCTGTTTATTATTTATCTATCTATACATCACAGTCTGTTCATTATATATCTATTCATTGCAGCCTTTACATTTTCTATTGATCAGTCTATCTGTCTATCTATCTTAACCTGTTCATTATCGATCTATATATAACCCACATGTAAGCAAAAAATGTAAATAATTTTCTATGAAAATACAGCTATTATAAATTTTACATATAAATGTATAAAAACATTGTTTTTCCCAAATCTTCATATTTTTGTATACAGAAATTTTTTGTACGGACTTTCTAACTCTTTCATTTTTCATATATATATATATATATATATATATTAATGTATATTTGGGTAGGTATCTTTCTTTTAAACATGTTTCATTAAAAACAACTGACAAGGAAGATTTTATTAATTTTTGATTTAATTTTTCCAGTATTCTTAAATGTTTCTTTTTTAGCTGTATATAAGAAGTGTAAAAATGTTCCATAATTTTTTACTTTCTCACAACACTACAAAGAAGTATTCTGAAAGATTTCCATGCCGGCCATCTACAAGGACGAAAAGCTTTATGCACAGTTATGTATACTGGGCAAACATGGATAAGGATATTGAAAACATTGTAAAATCCTATAAAGGCTGTGTTTTGGCAGCTAAGACACCTCCGATCAAATATAGTCCTTGGCCCAAAATGGACCGACCATGGTCTCAAATTCATATAGATTTTGTAGGCTCACTAGATGGATTCTACTATCTTATAGTTCTTAGATGTAGAAATCCCACGACAGAAGTGATAATCAATTTCCTATATTAACTGTTCATCAGATTTGGGGTGGTTGATTGTTTAGTGTTAGACAATGGGATGTAATTTATGTCCAGTGATTTTAAGGATTTTTGTGAGACATTCCAGATCAATCATATTATGATCACTCCATATTATCCAAGGTCCTATGGACTGGCTGAGAAGAGCTGAAAAGAGCCCTGAAGAAAGCTAGCACACCAATAGAAAAAGCCCTACAACAGTTCCTTCAGGTATATAGAATTACGTCCAATGGCAACACACCATCATCATTACCCCCAGCCAAGGTAATCTTTGCACATAAAATCAGGTCTGTGTGACAAGCTACTTCCCAAACAAACAAAACCTTGACAAGCAAACACAGTACCTACAAAATGCTACCAACCTGGAGCAAAAGTTTTTCTAGATGTTTCAGGGTAATAAATCTTTCTAGGAAATGATTACATTTGAGAAAAGTGTAGGAAATATGGTCTACATAATTAAAGGTCCCCAGTTTACTCAGAAAAGATATTTAATCCGAATCAGGAAAGCCTGTCAAACAATACTGACAGCAGTCCTTCTGAAGAGAAAGAAGTCATGAATGTCATTTATGATAATATTGGTCTGCTAATTTGGCAAGTGGCCTCAGAACATCGCCGTTTAAGGAGAACAAAAAAAAAGGACGGACTTTATTGTCATTAAGCCAAAGAGAAAAATGTATTAAGACTCCTACAGGGTTGATACTTAGGAGTGGGTTGTTATGGCTATTTACCCATGCACACATGAACTCTTCTAACTATAAATAAGCAGCAGTTTCTGCTTTTTGGCAGAAGTATATTCCAGTAGAAAGCTCTGACAGCTGGACCAAACAGTTATGCTGGTGACTTTCTCATTTTGTATATATTTTGACTACTGTTAATTGTTCAATAAGTCCCAGGGATAACTAATAAGACAACAACTTTTAGGCAAAATTCAACTTTATTCATCAACATAGTCTCCTTCTAGGATGATACACTGATTCCAATGCTTCTCTAACAGTTCGATGCCTTTTTTGTAGAACGATTTGTCTTTGGCCTCAAAATACACCTCAATTTCCGATATCACTTCTTTAGAGGAGCTAAATCTCTTTCCCTCAAGCATTGTTTTAAGGTCTGCAAACATTCAGTATCTGCTGGGGGCCAGATCTGAAGAATAGGGTGGATGTGGAAGCAGTTCGAAGTGCAATTCATGTAGTTTTGCCAACGTTGACACAGTGCGTTGTCTTGGCGAAAGATCACTTTTTCTTCTTCATTTGTGGCCATTTTTTCACAGTTTTTTCTTCAAACACACTAATAATGCAATATAATATTTGCTATTGATGCATTTAAAGTCAGCTTATCTTAACCGTTGTTTCCGATAAAGCAGAGTCCGAATAATACTTATCAAGCCATTGCTTTGCTTGAACAGTATCTTTTTCCATCAAAAAACAATGATTTATCAACACATGAAATTCAAATTTTTCCATTGTTTTGAAAATTTGTAACAGTAGCTTTACTTAAAAAACTGTAATTTATAAACTAATAATCTGACTGAGACCAGATTTTGTCAAGTGCCATTTGAAGTTTAGTACTTCATAAAAATTATAAGGAATTTTTATTATTGGTACCATCTATATATCAGGCTCAACATTACCGAGTGACTAACCAAGTGATGTGTTATTTGTTTAACTCTATTCCTTTTTGTGTCTTTATTTCTGGCCCCTAGCAAGGCCACAACAAATAGGAACACAAAAGGCATTAGAACCAGTTAAAGAAAAAATTTACTGAAAAAAAACCACAAGGATGGAAGAAGCTATGTATGATATTTTTGACATGCCAACACCCCAAGTATTCATTGAATGTACAAGTATGACTAGCAAAAAAGGAAATATACAGAAAAACTAGAGGTTGACCCAAAATGAAAGAAATACAAATTCACTATGTGGTGAACTCTGGTAGCACAAATGAGCTAGGAAAGATGCCTTAAATAAAAAGCTCAAAGTGAGTCAGAGGAAGTTTGTTGGAGTCAGTTGTGGAGAATTTCCAATGACATCACAGAAAGTAGCCTAAGTGAGACATAATATTATAACTGCTAAGAGCAACTTATAGTATCAACTGTTAACTTCTTCTTTAGCTCTGAATTCATTCTTTCTAGCATTGTTTTACTTTTGGTTGGGGTTATGAGCCTGCATATTGGGTTTGTTATGAAATTTTCTTTGTAGTTTTTTAATGTAATAAATGCTCATAAACTAGCAATGCACTTTTTTTAGTTGTCTAGGTCTAATGTTTGGGCAATTGTTTTAGCTTCCATATTAATATTCTATTCTGTTGTTTTTTGGGCTTTTCAGTTTGATTTAGCAAATTTGTTCTTTAGTAGTTTGTTTTTGAAAGCTTAATTTGTATAAATTTCTAGTTTTGTCCACTGTGATAAATATGTTAGGTGAGTTGTTTATTTTAGTTATGTCTTCTTTTAGATTTTTTTCTAATTGTATGGATATATTCATAAACACAAATCTCGCACTTCCCGCCTGTGGAATTCCCTTCCGCATGCTTGCTTCCTCGACGGCTATAACCTCCAGGAGTTTAAATGTAAGGTTAGTAGACACCTCCTAACATACTAACCCTCCCATTCTCTCCAACTCTCCCCCTATGTACATCCTAACTTGTCTATCGCCCTGTGTAACCCCCTGCGCTATAGTGGCAGTGGAATGCTTTGCTTGGGGTGACATGATTAAAAAAAAAAATATATATATATATATATATATATATATAATAATAACAATCAACAACAAATATCGAAACAATCAGTAATAAAGTTAGTAAATAACCACAAAACTGCATTTGGATCAACAATTATTTATGCTTAATAACCCCAAGAATAATTTGAAACATTACTTCCCACCCAATAATCATGAGAATAATATAACAGACCTACCCATAATTCATTACTAACCAGCATATATAAACAGTCAAGCCAAAAAGCAATGCCCATGGCATGATTGCATTTAAGCATGTCACTACTGGGTGTTGACTTCAATGTCCACTTTTATATTTATACGCACTATTTATGATACCCTCGCTTTAACTCATAAATATAGCATACCTTAAAACTATCATTTTTATTTTATATACGAGAGAGAGATAGAGAATTATATAAAGAAAGTAGGTGCTTCACAATGGAGTAAACTTTATCAAACTGATCAAGCAGACAGTTAATATTATTTTAAGTTATGAGTTAAACTTAGTAAATTCAAGATCTGCCATGAAAACATCCAGCCATTTAATATATGAATCCCTCAATTAGTGCAGCTAATGTATGCGTCGGTAACTATAAAATATCAGTTTTCAATTAATATGATTAAACTGAAGCATATTTTACCACACTAATCGAGTATTGTGTATGACTAATCAAATTATTGTATGTAATGGCTTTTTTGTCCCCTTTAAGCATCATTTTCACTTTTGAAACTGGCAAAATCCTCTTTTGGGATTGCCATCGCCTGCCTTGTCATAGTCACCTTAATCTCAATTAAATCTGAACTCTCAGAAGCTAACAGACATGAGTGATGTTATATTTTGCCAAGGAAAATATATAAAGGTACATTGTCAAAATAAGGTTGCCAGACACCACTTTCCTCTTGCATTATCCATTTTTTTATTGCATCCCTCAATCAGCAAAAAAGTTTCATGTTGAAGAAATTTATATTTATTGCCTAACATTTAGGAGCCTACATGTGATAGACAACTCTTGCATAAAAAAATCAATGACCGGGAGAGTGCTTTGACTTAGAATTGCTTTCTTCAGATGCATATATTCAGGTATTTTCAAAGTTTTTCTTTTAGGATCATAACTTGTTGATCCTAATCCATGACACATCTCTAATTATGGACTTTTTCAGGAAATGTGAACTGTTGTTAATGATTTCATAGAAGTGTAATGATGTCAGTCTAGCATAAACAAACTACCTAGATTTTAACATTCAGAAGTTTGAGCAACAATTGAAAAATAGATCTCACTTCTTTTTATAATAATAATAATAATAATGTTTTTTATTAATTTATTACATCGTTATGTAGTCATCAGAAGGTTTTGCTGTGTCACAATAGTTGCCAAGAGTTCGGTTTCTTGAGTTTAAGAAGAAATGTTTAGTTGTTATATTTTTCTACATGCACACTTGAATAGTAGTAAATTTCAGTACATTGAATTGTGTACCTCTGTTTCTTCTTTCTGCTGCCAGACAGTTTTGAGAAAATGAAGGAAGTATTGGTGAAAAGAGAGTGGCAGAGCCAATGTTTATCACCTGCATTTTTGACAGCCCAAACAGATGATTTGTGACTTTATGTGTATGTTTTCTCTTTTTCTTTTTTTACTTTTTTTGGATGAGGGTAGAATAGAGGAAAATGAAAGAGTAAGAAATGTGTCCCGTTATTGCGCGCAACTCAACAGGTCCCTTCTTCCCTGCTCTCTCTTCCAAAGTTCTTCCTTTTATATCACGTTATTTTTGTAGGGAAACACTTCCGCTTCTGGCTTGCAATGCCTCTAGAATCATCAAGAATCTTCTAAGAAAGTCTAGATTTCTCCTGAACCAGATGTCCTTTATTCATTTATTTATACATTTTTTCTTCTTATTTTTCTCTCTTTACTTTTTTTATTAATTTTGTTTTTCCTCCACTCATCCATCCCATGTTACATGTTACACAACACAAATCCTTCTGCTCTTGAGAACATGGCTATGAAACTAAATTTCATGGAAAGGTCCTCTATCAAAATCTCTGAAAAAATTATCTGCAGAATCAGTAGATTTTTGTTTTAATTCGCATACTTTAAATTGTCACTTTCATTGCACTTTATATGCATTCAATGTTTTCAGCTATTCCACTGGTAGAAGCCATTACAGAATATGAGTTACATTCAGCAGACTCACTGCCAAGTTTGAAGTACTGGAAACAAAGTTTATATTGTTTTTACTCATTCCATAAAGGCTTCGCAACTGGTCCTTGAGATATTCAAAGTGGCTAGACACATTCCAGGCATGGCTTATATTATTCACAGATTGCATTAAAACCAAACAGTGGGTATTTCAGATATCCAAAGTGATTGGATACTTTCCAAACCGACCATATACATATAAAGAAGATATATATAAATATTGTGCAACCTGTCATATGCAACCACCCCTACTGCCATAAAAAATGGTTGTATACAGCAGGTGGTTGCTCACTAAAGGTCTATGACCTATCTATGCCAGAAAAGTATATTCTACTCACCAGAGTGTGCATATTAGAATTTTACAAAGTAGCCTGGTCATAAATAAATGAGAACATAAAATTGCCTAATTTTGAAGAAATTTATTCATCATAAATACAAATGTATTTACAATGGTCAACAAAAGAGACTAAAGTATTTATTTACAATTGTGTGGGCTTAAAAAGTTAGTTATTGCAGTCTATGTGGTGTTTTTCGTGTAATGTAACAAAATTTGTGATGTATACAGTTTCAATTTATCGTAGAGAGTCATAGTAATGGAAAGACATAAACAAAACATACAAAAAGTGACAGTGATCGAGGTTAAAGAACCAAAGAGAGATAGAGATAGATATATCCAGAGAGAAATAGAGTAGATAGATACAGAAAAAAAGTAAAGAGAACAAAGAGATAGACATTGAGAAAGAGACATATAAATGTGATTTTCCCAATCCCTAAATTTATCCTCGATGACCACGACAAATCTCTTAAATTTGTCAAATGCAATACATGTTGATACAAAACACAATGTTTGATCATGAGGTGAACTCAGGTAATGTATGATTCAACAAGTAATAACAGTTTGATGCAACAAAACAATAACAAAACAATGGGGAATTGTTCCTAGCTTAGATCAAAGCAAAATAGATTACTCATTTAATTTCTCCTAATTTAGAAGTTGGGTGTGTACAGCCAAAATGGATTTTTTTTTTTGGTTGTTTGTTCAGTGATTTTCACTTGTTGATATTAGTTGCTGGTCGTGTTCTGGAGGTGGTCGCTCAGTGGGGGTTAATTAGTATTAGCAAATTGTCCTTGCATAGAAAAACAGTTATTAATAACAGGGGGTCACTGATGAAGAGGGTTACATATGACAGGTTCCACACTATATATATATAGTGGCTGGCAACTTGTATATTGCAAATGCTTACTCAAGCACACTTGTGTTTGTTTAACACCTACAGAGCCCACAGATTTAATTACAGTTTCCAAGAGAGAGCATGTTATCCGGTCTGAATACAACAATCTGAACATCAGTATGAACAAGGCCAGGATGCTCAATGTCACAATGACTTATGACTTCAAACTAGAATGACCTTCAGTTGTTTCCTTTGAGGAGCTGTCTGCCCAAGTGCACTCACAAGGCTTAGGTCAAATTGTGGTATTGTCAGACACTTTCCAAAGGTGCCACATGTTGGAATTGACTCCTCCAGACCTTCCTGACAATTCAGCCATGGTGAGATTTGAACCCTGGCTTCATGGTCAGAAAAAGAGTGTCCAAACCACTTGGCTAAGTGCTCACACACACACAGACTCACACACACACACACATATATATATATATATTACTTAAAAAATTAACTGGATATTTTTCGGACAGAGAAAGAGAGTAAGAAGTGACATAAGGAGGAATTAAGAGGAAAGAAAAGGAAGAGTTTGAATCAAAGATAAACAACCAAATGATATAAAAAAAGAAAATAGCAAACATAGAGAAAAATGAAAGTGATACTGATTGAGAGACAGAAAAATGTGAAGAAGAAAAAGAGAGAAAGAGAAAGAATGAGATGAAGAAAGATTGGAGGAGGTAAGAGAGAGAGAGAGATTTTAATAAGAATAGATTGCTTATTTACAGATTGCAAAAGAAGAGTTGATTTATTTCGATCGCCCCTTCAAGGACAATTACCATTTTGTTTATTCCTTTGCCATTTTCCTAATGCTTTCCACAACTTTATGACTTTTAATAAAATAAAATAACCTTAAATAAAATGTCTTACTCAAATTAATCTCTGAAAATTTAATAACATTTTTAAAGTTTCTTTCTGTATTTTTGACACAAATTGGATTTTTCCCTATCCAGCAACAACTCATCTAAAATATCTGATTTAGTGAAAAACGTTTTCAACAAAATAATGTGTAATCAATAGTTTGCATCATAAATAAAATTTAATGCCTATTGTTAAGAATAATAACAACAGGACATATAACATATAAGAAAAAAACTATAATTATTTTTACTGTTATTGTCATCATTATCATTTCATCATCTGATTATAATTTTTATTATTTTGAGAAGTTAATGAGAAGTTCCCAGCCTGACTTGCTTTTTTATTATCACATTTCTATTATTTAATATTTTTTAATCATTTCACCCCAAGCAAGGTGATAATATGACTAAGACACATGGTGTTACAGAGAGTGGAAGAGAATTAGAAGAGAAAGGAGAGAATTCCGGAAGATTTAAGGTGTTGACTGACATTGCATTTATATTTTTGAAGATTGTAGATGGCAGGAAAGAAATTGGAAGAGAATCCACAGGTGAAAAGTGTGAGAAAAGAAACTGTTAGAGTAGAAGTTATGGTTATATACAAACACACTTGATGTGTATTTATTCATATATTACAAGATAATGTTATTTTTGCCTGTGCAACTGACAGGAATTTTTCAAGCTGACACATGCTTATGAAATAGTACTGAAGAGTTCTCCTATTGACTCACTTTCAAAAGTATGATCAAACAACCAAACATAAGATTTTTCTTTGCAAGGAATGACTTCTTTGTCAGGTAATGAATATTTTGGTCATTTTTTGGTATGACTTGTTTGATATTCTTGCATTAAAAATGTTTCTGCACCTGTCTGCATAACTCATAGGATTTTGAAATTTAGTCATTAGGCATTTGTCTTTTAGAATTTTTGTCATTGTATCTTCTTTTTAGAATTTTGGACATTGGGCATTATTTTTAGAATTTTGGTCATTAAGCATTTTTTCCAAAGTTTTGGTCATTGGGCATTTTTTGTAAAATTTTGGTCATTGGGCATTCTTTTAGAATTTTGGTCATTGGACATTTTCTTCAGGTAAATGCATGTCTGCAAGCAACCAGGCTGCTAGGAAATGGATATTTTTTATTGCCACAATCTTTAAAGAAAGATTTCCAGCCAAGATTGAAGATTAGCATATTAATACATAGTTTATAAACACTTTTATCTCCTAAATTCCTATAAAGAATTTTTGAACACTTCATGCTTTGGTTTTAGGCACTTTCCTAAGGTGCAGCATACTGGGTTTATGACAATATTATCAATAAATCAATTTTTGACTTAATTAATCATGGTAAGATTTAAAATCCGAGAAAACAGATGCTCTAATCCAATGGTTTTTAATCTTTCTTATCCAGCACTATCTGAAATCTTAATATTTTATCCTGCACCCCTTGCAGGTAAATAAAAACTTGAATTTTCAGGTCAAATTGTCATCTACTATTTAATGAACTTGCATGTGTAATTAACACATATTTTTAGAAAATATAAAACATGTTAAGTCAAATCATTTTAATACTTAATGAAACTTTTGTCCTTGCTTTTTAATTA
The DNA here is from genome assembly GCA_037127315.1 of Ascarosepion bandense. Lineage (NCBI taxonomy): Eukaryota > Metazoa > Mollusca > Cephalopoda > Sepiida > Sepiidae > Ascarosepion > Ascarosepion bandense. The sequence goes on along the minus strand of JBBBDQ010028654.1, from coordinate 763,879 downwards.
TTTGAAATGTGGGGTTCTTTTTTGCTGAAAGCAAGGTGCATATCATGCTAAGAATTGACATGGTTTGACATTTGGTTTTGACATGAAAAAAAAAAATAGAAAAAACTGTTTAAAAACTGATATCCTGCTGCTACTGGTACACCAATTCCTTTCTTAGAACAACTTGAGAATGCTGTTATTTGTGATACTCTCAAATTCTCCAATGTCTTCACTTCAAAGCCATTTTTGTAGCATAATTTTGCTGGATTTTGTTACATCATCAGGTATGTCACATAGTTGAAATAGAAATGGATAAGTGAAGAAGATAATAGTTAACTCTATGTAGACTTGAACAGGTTAAGATTGTAATGATTGTAGAAACATCTTCTTGGGAGTTAGTTACATGGAACAGTGGTTTGCAGAAAGAAACTGTTTGAGTAGAACTAACTTTCCTCTCATGAGATATAGAAGGAATGTGGGTGGTTTTCTTCAATGTAAGTGGAATGGTGGGTCCTAAATGTAAAGGTTAGACCTGGCAAAACTAAGAAATGTAGTTTGTCTGAGCACTTTCTGGGGAAGTAGTGATAGAGCAGTGAAAGTTTGCAGGGTAAAAAACAATTTGTCACCCAGAAGGAATCAGAGACACTCTTGAATTCTATCAAGACTGGAAAGTAAGGACTAGGCAGCTCCAATCCAAATATATTAGCAGTATTCCTTTTTTAGCCTATTCTGGTTCTTGAAAATGTAGATGATGCTGAGTCAGACACTTACTGAATTGGTGCAAAGAGCTGACCATTTATCTGCATCTTTAGTGATGAATCATATGCATGCATTCCACTTGAGGTCAGGTGTGAGTTTGAGGCCTAATAGTCTTTCAAAGCATGCTTCCTCCCAGATATTTTTTCCTATCTGGGAAGTTAGTGCTAGAGAGATCATCTGTCAATCTTTGATCATCAAGTGTTTTAGAGGTACACTTGTATATCGTTGTATTATCAGCATAAATTTTTACAAACGATCTGATTATATTTGTCTATATTTCTGAGATGAGGTAGTATTTACAGTATTTTCATTTTTTGGACTATTGTCCTCATTTTTGTTGCCATTTGTATGTTTTGATCGTTGTACACTCCGGCCTTCTTCAGGTGCTAGGAATTTTGAACCGAAACCTTTATTACAATCACTGGGGTATATGAACTTTATTCCTTGTGTAGTAGTGCCTCTTCTGGTTGTCATGAGTTATCTCCCTCTAACCCTGTAAGTTACTTGTAGCCTGGTATCGAACTCACAACTATTTGGGTCAAGTCTCAGGAACTAACCAATGTCTATATCCACTGGGCCATGTGTCCTGGTTGTGTGATATTCTGAAATTTTGTCTGTCAGGGGCTTTCTTAGGGTCAACGCTTCTGATAACTCTAGAGACTTCTTGTGCTGAACTGGAAATATTTCTGAAATTGTGCTCAGTAAGAGTTGGGAAGTTGAGGAGGAGATGGTCTTTGTCATCTAATGTTGATTTTGAAGAAATGATCAAGGTGAAGAGCATTGCCTTGTCTTTCAAGGAAGATATGACCTTGGAGTCATTTATAATAGTGGGTACTACTGCTATTCCTCTGATTGTGATTTTGTTGGCAATCTTCCAGAATTCACAGAATGCAATTTATTTCTTTTTAACCTTTGAATGGATAGCTTGTATGCAGCTGCACTTTCATTTTCAAGAAATTTCTTGCAGCTATTGCAGGCATTTCTTAAATCAGTAAGAGCCAAACTACACCACTCCTTGCAATAGATATTGAAATAGATGTTTCGGTGAGCTATGGCTGCAGAACATTCAGTGATGAATCAGGACTGACTGTTTGGTTTTGCTGGAATTTTGGGGGAAAAATCCCAGAAATGATCCATTCTAAGATGAGGAGGCTGCATGCTTGAAGAAAGTTGAGGATTGAAAGCTGTCCTAGGAGATGCCATTGTTCTGGTATCAATTTAGACACTAACTAGAGAATGATCTGACATGCCTAGGTGGGTAGGTAAAATGTTTGCTAAATATATATCAGGACAGGATATTAGAAAAGTGTCAAGGAATTTCACCTGCTGTCACATCATATCCAAGACAAGGTGGGTTCTTTGATCTGAGTTAATTTTTAGGCAATGTAAAAGTCTCTGCAATATTTGCATTCTTCATTAGCTTTGTTCAAGTGGACTAACCACTTTTTGTGGTGGATATTGAAGTCCCCACAGATATAAATGCTATCCAAGGGAAATTCTGTGATGGTACTATCAATCCTCTCAGATATTTGAGAAAAGATTACTATCCCATCATCCTGAAGGTGATAGAAAGCAAAGATGAATGTAGAAAAGTACCATGCAGAATCACATATTTAGGAGATCAAGGTCCTCATCTTTTGTGTCCCTGATACATGGAAAACTGTCTGATGTTCGCTCCAAATCTGTGGCTATGGTGATTGAGGTTGGTTATGTTTTGTTATGATGGCTGAGTAGTGGGATTGAGGCATTGATGCCTGTTTCAGAAAGAAACAGGAGGTCAGGTTTGGACTGAAGAAGATGACTTTCCCTTCTTGAAAATTGAAATGTAGATCCCTCACATTTGTGTAAGAAATGGTATAACTGGAATTTACCTAGAGATGTCAAAGCAACAGAACTTCTCCTTGGGTCAGAAACATCATAATGGCCAGAGACCTATGGTACCAAGGCAAGCTCACTCATATACATGAGGACTAAAAGACCCATTGGAAGAAGCAGGGTAACGAAAAGTGATTGGGATAGATGTGCATCTTCTATATACTCGAAATTAGATTTTAACCACTGTTTTTTATTATGGATGAGGACAGATTGTTTTGAGTTTTAAATTATATTTCTTCACTAGTGAGGTCTCAAAATTCCAGATCAAAGTCCAAGGTAATTGTAAACAAATCCTTCGAGATAGAGGGGTAATAATCCACTATGTCGAATTAGATAAATGAGTATTTGAGTTGTACACACACCATTCTTTAAAATGTTATAACCATATATCTCAACCCACTTAATTCATTTCAGTGGATGACCTCTTCATTCTTATGATTTTATTCATTTTTTTATTTTTATTTTTTATTTTATATAATTTTCATCTTCTTATCTATATATTACCAAATAAATTAACCACATTTTACCACCAAAACTTTCTAGCTATTGAGTTACAGTATGCTATTATTATTATCATAATGATTAACATATATTTATGCTCTACTTTGTATTGAGTACTTTTTAAAAGTAACTAAAAGTAACCTAACTGTGAATGCACTTCCATTAGTAACCATTAATTATATTATTAAACATATCTATATATATATATAGATACACACACACACACACACACACATGCTGCTATGTCTAAATTATTGCCTAAATTGCACAAAAATAAGAATAACACTGAGATTTCATTATAACACATATATTTTCCAGAATTACATAAAAATATCTTCAAATACTAAAGAGTAAATTTATTCAATAAGATCATTATTTGCTTCAATCAGGGCCTCCAGATGATTATGGAATCTCTTGCAACTCTTCTGGATGGTCTCCTTGTTTAAGTTGGTGAATGCTGCCATAATACTTTCCTTCAGAAGTAATTTCAGAATTATATTGCATTGAATACTGTTGTGCTATTCATCTCAAGGTTCTTAACAAAATCTAAGAAGGATCTTTTTTTTTTTAATCATTTCACCCCAAGCAAGGCATTCCACTGCCACTATTGCGCATGGGGCCACATAGGGGAAGGTAAAAAGAAGGAGTGGTTAGACATAGGGAATGTCAGGAGGAAGGTGACAGATGAGTAAGGATACCGAGGATGAGGGTTGGGCAGATGGGAAGAGTGTTTGATAGAATGGGAGCAGGTTAGTGTGTTAGTAGGTGTCTATTGACATTACATTTAAACTCCTGGAGATTGTAGCTGTCGGGGAAGCATCGTGTGGAAGGGAATTCCACAGTCGGGAAGTGCGAGGAAAGAAACTGTTGGAGTAGAAGTTGCGGTTGCATTTTATCGGTTTCACTGTAAAAGGGTGGGATCTAGTTGCTAATCTAGTATCTCGTGCAAATTCGTATCTAGGGGGCACCAGTGATCTAAGTTCATCGGAGCAGAAGCTGTGAAAGTATTTATAGAAGAGACACAGGGAAGCCACGTCATGCTTGTGGGAGAGAGACTGCAGGCGGTCTGCCAAGTCGGTATCTATCACATTACAGACCCTCCTCTGAACCTTATTGAGAAGCCCGAGGAGAATAGCAGGGGCACCCGACCAGATATGGCAGCAGTATTCAATGCACGGGCGGATGGTAAATTTATAAATGTGCAGGATAGATTCAGACGGAAAAAAAACTCTGGGCTCTGCACAGAGAACTGACTTTCATAGCAGCGGATTTAGCAATGAATTCGATATAGTCATTCCATTTGATGTCCGCTATGTAATCTGTTCTGACTTGGAATTTCAATTTTAGTATGCTTCTCAAAAATGTGATGTGGCTCCCCTCTGTCTTTTCTTTCTATCTCTTTTTTCATGGCAACTGCTCTGATAAACTTTTTCTCTGGCACCCCGTCCATGTGAATTTTAGCATGCTACTAGAATGGCCTCTAGGTCCCACCCTTTAACCATTTAAATAGTTAAGTGAAACCACCACTTCTACTCCAACAGTTTCTTTTCTTGCACTTCCCACTTGTAGAACTCACATCTGTTTACTTGCTTCCCTCATAGCTACAATCTCCAAAAATGTATATGTAATGTCATTTGCCATCTTCTATCTTCTTGAATCCCATTCAGCAAAAAGAGGTTTCCAAAATGCCAACTACATGTCAATGACACTAAAATCGAGCAGGTACGGAAGTTTAAATACCTGGGAAGCATTCTAACAGAAGATGGAAAGTGCAACACTGAGATCCGAAGGTAGATTGGCATGGCCAAAGATTGCATTTCAAAGGCTATGCAGAACATTCAGAGACAGGAAGATTTTGTTAGAGACAAAGAAAAGATATCTGTTCTCCAATATGGCATCAAATGCTGGTTGATCTTTTCAAGGATGAAAGAGATTCGAAGCAACAGAAATGTTTTTCTCCATAGAAATGCTGAGGATACCATGGACAGAACATGTGGGAAATGATGAGGTTCTTAGAAAGAATTTAAATGAAAAGGAAACTTATACTTGGCATCAAGAAAAGCTTACTGAGGTTTTTGGGACATGTAATGAGGAAGGATGGCTTGGAGAATCTTATACTCATGGGACGTATAGAGAAAAAGAGAGACAGGAAGTAGCAGCACAAGACCTATTTGATAAGCTTGAGCAGGTGGATAGCACAGTGGGGTCCAGAAAAGATGCCAAGAGGAAAAATATTAAGAGCAACAAGAGATAAGGGTAAGTAGAAATCCTTGAGCACCTACATCCTGAAAAGACATAACATATAAAGAAGAAAAAGATTATTATATTGAGCTTATATATATTTGAATTAATTCATACAACACATCTTGTAGTAGTGTTCTACGCACTCACTATATGAGAATAGACTCTGTCAAACTCTTTATTTAGCTAACACCTTTCTATTTCCATTTGTAGCTGAGTTTTATTTTGGTTGAATAAAGCTTAATACTTTTACTGTTCTTCTGAGTCAGATTTACTTTATATATATATATATAAAATAAAATAAATTTTGAAGTTCAATATCTTGTTTTATTTGAGTATAAAGGTTGCCGATGAAATGTGAAATCTCTCTTAGGGATTTCATGTAGAAATGATCATACAACGATTTTGAACTTCGAAAATTATTTTATTTTATAATTGGCTCTGTAATTTAAATATTAATTACATTGAACCCTCCACCTGTATCATTTTTTAATATTAAAATATTAATATTAATTAGGATCGGGTTTTTGTGATTTACCTTCCTGCTTTTCCTTTTGGATTAAAGTTTTTATATTTTAAAATATATATATATATATATATTACACACTGCATCCCAAGCATGACCTGCAAGCACTTGTTGATCACTATCAAAAATGTATAATCAGTGATAGTGTCTGCATGGAAAAATAGTGCTTTATAACTAAAATCTTATTTCATCTAATGCTCCTCTTGTCTGTAAGTAAATAAAGGGCTTTATTTTTGGAGCATTTTTTGAGAGGTGTGTGTGTGTGTATATATATATATATATATATATATATATATATTAATAAATATATATATATTATTCTGTTTTACATATGCATTACAGCAATCTTTGGGTGCTTATTATATCATATTGGCTTATTTTTTATTTGAATTATTGATTAGTGTTCCTTTCTTGAAGTTTTTATGGTTATAAAATCTCATGTACTAATATATTTATATTTATTAAATGTATAATAATACACATGTATACACATATATATATACTTATGTATCTCCTTAAATATATATCAGTTAGTTAAGTGCCATATGTGATACACGCTTGGGTGATCATATCTCAAAAAAGATATGACTAACTTGGCAAAAGATTTTCCTTCAGTAGGTTCCTTTATTTTCTGCGGTAGATTGGTTGTCAGCCAAGGCTACAGAACCCAATCTGTCCTGTTCTTTAACTTATAACTGGAAGGAAGAGATGAATTAATACCTTTCCCAAAAGTATTTGCACATAAGTGAATGCAAGTTCAACTGGAATTTGAACTCGGCTCCCTGATTTCTTGTTCTAAACAGATATCTACTGTACCACGAAACACCTTGCATAATCTTATATGCACTAAACATTGAAATATTATCATATATTGCAAACACATGTTTTATATGGGCAAATACATATATATGTATATAGAAATATCATTAGATGTTGGGTTTAAATTCTAGTAATTTATATTTTCAAAAAGAACAAAAGGAGGCCATTCTAATGCATGGATGGTATTTTTATTTTGAAAACCAGCCAATGAGAGCCCTCCAAACAATACAATAAAAGATGGATGGAAAGTAAGAGGGGAAATTGAGAGAATATCATCAGGGTTTCTTATTGCAAATCCCTGCAATTTGTCCTGATTAACACTTCATTCTTCTACTGGATATAATGTGTGTCTTTGTTGCTGTCGACTCGTTTCAAGTTATTCAATAATAACGAAAACAACAAAGGAAAACTGTTTTATTTTATTTTGATTTTCGTTTCTTGCCATTTTTTTTTTTTTTTGGTTTTACCTTTTGTTTTCTTTTCAGCAGAATAAATCCACAAATCTTTGGCAGTTAATTTTGCTAAGAAGGTGCTTATGTCTTCTTTGCCTACTTGTTTTTTTTTCTTTTTTGGTTATCAATCTTTCTTGATAACAATCACCATCATTTGGTTTCAAGCTTAGTGTCAATCTTATTCTTTTCACATATGAATAAACTTTCTGATTATCAATCTTTATCATTTTACAAGTATTTTTTTTCACTCATATTATCTTTATACCATATCTACATATCTAATTACTTTTCTTTATTTATTTTGACACAAAGATACACACATACATATATTTGGACACACAGACACACACAAGCCACATATATACAGTACTGTGCAAAAGTGTTAGGACAAGAAGTATTTTATCTTTTATGAGGCATATTGACAGAAAATAAACAATTTAATTAAAGTAATTTTATTTGATCTCCTCAACAAATGCTTTAACAAGAAAAAAATACTTGTTACAAAATAAATTTAATATTTAGTATAATAGCCTTTTGCTTTGATCACAGCCTTCATTCTGTCAGGCATTGACATCACAAGCTTCTTCAATGTATCTAATGGTATCTCCTACCAGGCAGCTTGTATTTGTTCCCAAAGTGTGTCTTGTGAAGTAACATTAGATTTATCAATTCAAGAGGTGGGAATAAGAGAAAAGTCAGTCATAGCCGCACCTACAAGCATATTCTCTACCTACCCCTTCTACTACTACTCCTTCAGTTTCTAAATAACCAAGAATTCATCTTATATTTTCTAAATAATGAGTAGTTTCAAAATAACTTGTTTAATAGAAAATAAAAAAATTAAATTAAATATGACATCTTTTTAAATAATCAATATTTATTTGCGATTTACTTGGCTTTTCACCCTGTATTTGAATTTCAGTGTAGTTTTCAGGAAAATCAACTCTGTCCTAATACTTTTGCACACTACCAGTAGCATGCAAAAGTGTTAGGACAGGGGGGATTTGAAACTTTATTTTGATGCCTCATAAAAGATAAAATAGTTCTTATCCTAATACTTTTGCACAGTACTGTATATGTATGTATGCATGCATACATATACACACTCACACATATATATAATATTGCTTTGTTTGGCAGCAATCTCTCTTTTATACAATTTTCATTAAATAAAATGAAGACCTAATAAATTCTATCCAGAATATTCTCATTGATAATATATATATAATAACCTTATCCACATGTCAAAAATTGCTAAAAATAATTGGAGAAATATTTATTAAAAAGAAACACCAATGCTCAATAATATCAACTATAAACATGGCCACAATATGCTGATTATTTTTGGAAAATAAAACATTCCTATAACTCTCGATACACACATAAAATAATCTCTACATTCAGTTAAAAGTAAAATAAAAATCATCCTAAAAATATAGACAGGCATACAATTTGGACAATTGCTAAATAATTTACATCCAGAAAAGCACAAATTGTAAGAACATAAGAAAAATTAAATAAAATCTAAATCACATTTCTTTGCCAATCATAATTAATGAAACTTTATATATATATAAACTTATTTATAAATGGAACTTTGTCTCTGTGTGTGTGTGTGTATCCATTACCTATAGACTCCGAAATGGCTGAACCAATTTTCTTGAAAATTTACACAGTTATACTATAAGCATCTGCAAGTGTTCTTAGGTAGGTTTTGTGTTGCGGTACCGCTGATAAATATCGAAAATTGATAATCGAAAAAATCAGGTTATAGAAGGAGTTGTCCGATTTTAATCAAATTTGATACACTCATAAACAAAGACATAAGAAATGATATTCAGAAGTTTCAAGGTTACAGTTCTTACAATAGTGCAGAAAATTTGATATCGATACCAGGAAACCAAAATTTGATTTACATCCATTCATTTTTCTTTCAGTCTATGGTTTCGCTTTAACTGGAAACAAATATTGCTTTTTAGTCTTTCGTGCCAACGTCCAAAGAGTCTGAGCTCCAGGACCATGGATTAGTTTTAAAGCTTTCATTACACCCATGCAACACCGGGCTTTACTGCTTTACTGCTAGTATATATATATATATATATATATATAAATATATGTGAATAGAATAAGTAAAGAACAAGTAGGAAAAAAGTTTCTTTAATCTAACATGTTTCACTTTAACAAGCTTCTTCAGAGATTTATTAAAGACAAATGATGTAATAATCCATATATTCAACTTATATATATATATATATATATATATATATATATATATATATATATAGCAATTTTTTTATTGCAGTGGTTTATAAGAACTAGTACAAAATCTAATTAAAATAAAAAAAACCTAAAATCCAACCTGGTGTTACAAATTGTCTATCCATTTAAATAATATATGGTCCAACTATGTATCTTACACAGAAAAAATATTTTTCTTTAAAATTTAATTAAATACAATGTTACATGTTATACTCCAATATAACTTATAAATTAAAAGTTATTTTGTTAAATAAATGATCCAGGTGATACTTATTTGGCTTTCTTAACTACAATATACCTTAGTATATCATAATTATTTAATTCTAAGTCTAACCTAAACATTTCAGCCCCTTTATTCATGATGTAGTACAAAATCAAATTAACAAAAAAAATCTAACCTGTCTTTAAAAATTATTGTCTACCCATTTAAATAATGTAAAATCTCACTATGTACCTTACCCAGACAAAATTAAAAGTGGCATGCCTTGACACCAGACAATTCTGCTTCCTTTTGCGACCCCAATCTTTAACATCATAGTTAGCTAATTCTCATTTTTGATTGTACAATATTGACACACCTACAAGTATATTCTCTACCTACCCCTTCTACTACTATTCCTTCAGTTTCTAAATAGCCATGAATTCATCTTATATTTTCTCAATAAATCATTTTCACAATTTATTTTAAGTTATCACCTGAAAAAGAACAGTATTATTCTGAAACATGAAAATTTTTGTGTAGTGATATAATGCTTTCATAAACCATTGTAATAAATAATTACAATATTAAGCTCTACTTTGGATCGAGCACTCTTTATAAAAGTAAATACTTGAACCACAGGTTTTTATCTATGTGTTCTTTCACTTTCTTATGATGAGACAAAATGGAAAAGCCATGCAAACGATGTATTTGACCACTTTATGGTAGGCATCTTCAGATCAGAATGAGAAAGACAAATCAGTGTTATCCTTATTAGATGCTATGGCCAAAAACTTTATTCTTTTTGTATTGAAACTGAATTTAAAGTTAAGCAACACTGAGCCTGGTCAGTAAATAAACTAGTGACTGTTTGCTTATAACAGGTGCAGAGAGCTTAGATGTGCAGGTGGTGTAATGGATAATGGCTCAGGTTTGTTAATGGAAGAGCCAAGTTTCAATTCTAGTTCAGTTTGTTATATTTATTTATCCTTTGGAAAAGGTATAAATCCACATCTTCTCCCCCAGCTATAAGTTAATTAGTAACATTGTTATTGCTAAAAATATTATTATCTCCAAAACAAAAATTCTTTTATTCTAAAAATATCTTCTGGCTCTAAATTACCTGCAAAAGGTTGATAAGTTGTAAACAATGAATCAATCAATCCAAAACATTATTGCAATCTGAAAATGTTTTCTGGTTTTAAATAACCTGCAAAGGTTGATAAGCCATTGAAAATGAATTAATGAATCAATCAATCAATCAAATTAAGCCACACTAAGTAGATCTTTGTTCTTTGTTTGTTCAGATACTGCATTGAAAGTAGTTGCGAAAAAAGTAGACATCTACTCTGGGTGTGCTAATTTCAAATCTAACAAACAGTAATGGCTCCAGTAAGAAAAAAAATTAAGTCTTTCTAGTCACAGTATCTCATAATTATATCTATTACTTCTTACTAACAGACACTATTTTTTACACACAACTTTGTCTCTCGTTTTTGCCTGAAGACACCGACTATAAAGCAACAGTGTGTAGTCTGAATAGTTTTACCATTTATTATTCTACATTACACTAACATTCTAATAACAACTCCATATATATATTGTTTTTAATTGTGATAATGTTTAGCATCAAGGTTGTTATTTTTTTACTAGTTTTACTGATAAAAATGTATTTTGGCAAGCAGTTATTTATCATAAAGTGCTCGATATTGGGATGGAGATAGAGCATTGATAAGTACAAAGAGTTTGTCTCTTTAACAGAAAAGATTCATGCTGACTTCAAAGTTTGGTGAAAACACCATTATCATTTTCTCATTTGTCAAACAACCTTGACTAGTGAGAACAACATAACAGTGTTAGAACAATATTAAAAACGTTGAGAAATTTAAATAAAAGATTATATGAACACAGAAGTGATCTTTTACAGACAATACATTAAATATATCAGTTGCTATCCATAATACATTTGACCATATGGAATCATTTCTAAAACAACACACTCATATCAATGCATTAGTTGCCCACTGTAATGAGTCTGACTATAATTCTGAAGTAAAAATTTTGCTTAAATTAAAAGAGAAAGCAATTTAAAAAGATGAAATTATACAGAAAGTGCTTTAATTGTTTGACCATCCACAGTAAATTTGTGTATAATATTTCACCTTTCTTGGCAGATTTATTATCACAATATAGGATGTATATTAAGAAAAGTGATGAAAATATAAAGAAGATAAATTAAATTTACTAGACTTTATACCCAAATACTTATTAAAAAATACATTTTAGTTTTAAAGTTTAAAATTTCAGCATCCCTTCTTTTCTATACACATGTGGAATTACATCAACATAAATATCACTTTAGTTAAATAAAGTCCTGAAGAAAAAACTTGTCATACAAAAAACTTTTCTAATTTGTCATTAATTTTCCTAGTATGTATAACTAGCAGGATAGCCTGGTGTTGCTCTGGTATAATGGAAGCTTTTAATCCATGATCCTGGAGCTCAGACTCTTTGGATGTTGGCACGAAAGACTAAAAAGCAATAGTTGTTTCCAGTTAAAGCGAAACCGTAGACTGAAAGAAAAATGAATGGATGTAAGTTAAATTTTGATTTCCTGGTATCGATATCAAATAAGTTTTTTTCGTCATAAACTGAATTTTGAAGGCTAAATAAGTCCTCTGAGTAAATGGTATCATGGCTGAGACTAATAACTACAATTATACCTACCTAGAGCCAAACCCGTAGCAAAAACTAAACTAAAGAGCTGAAAAAATGCAGGCATACAGGCAGATAAACAGACAAATGCACAAACATCTTGCCTTTTATATACGCTCTCACACCCTGATTGAGCACTCTGGAAGAATGGTAGACTTTGAAAAACAGTAGCTACTCTGGCATGTACTCATCGCTCATTCAGTAAAATGAATTAGAGCACTCTAGCTATTGGGTGCGTATAATGATAATATATGCGCTAAAAAGTCTGCCTTCTTCCACCAAACGCCCATAGTCCAGAGGTAGAATCGCTGACTGACACCAATTCGGTCAGGTTTCGATCCTGGGTTAAAAAGCAATCGGAGTCTAACCATACTGATGAGCTGTGATACAGCAAAACAGATCTGTCTGCGGATGACAATATATATATATATATATATATATATATATATTATTGATTTTCTGCACTATTGTAAGAACTGCAACCTTGAAACTCCTGAATATTGTTTCTTATGTCTTTGTCTATGAGTGTATCAAATTTGATTAAAATCAGACCACTCCTTCTATAACCCGATTTTTTTCGATTATCAATTTTCAATATTTATTGGCGGTACCGCAACACAAAACCTAGCTAAGAACACTCGCAGATGCTTATAGTACAATGGTGAAAATTTTCAAGAAAATCAGTTCAGCCATTTTGGAGTTTATAGGTAACGGACACACACACAGACACATACACACACAGTCAGACAAAGTTCCATTTATAAATAAGTTTAGATGGTATAAGCCTACCATGGGAGAGGACATGACCAAGAATTGTGTGTATGCTTTGTGGTAAAGAATATAAAGGTGAAACTAGTCACCCCATAGAAATAAGGCTAGGATGAACATTGGAAGGTTATAGTGAGGGGAAAGATAATGTAATGACACACATATGATAAGAAAGGAGTAGTTATCAGCCTCTGCGAAATGAAGTGAAAATATTGGTGAAGTAACTGTAGAGTTAAAAGTTTGAAAGAATTTGCACATATGGCTGCCTATGAGGATTTCCTTAGTAGAAATAAATACAATATGGGAGCCACTATTAAAGAATGAAAGACAGATGTCAGTAAGTCTTTAACAGCAGCAGTCAAAATATGACAGGCAGCACCAAAACTAATCAACAAATAGATTAGGTTTAAGGCGCCAAGTTCACTCCAAAGAATTCTATGGGACAATAGTGGATTAAACCAGTGGTTTGTGAATTTAGTGACATAATAATTGTGAATACAATCTCTATAATGAAAATGGGCAAGCAATAACTGAGCAGTACTAAAATAAGAACTAAATGATATCGCAATGATATAGTGGAATGAGAACAGTCTACTCTCATAGATTAAATATATATATACATATTGGATTTATGGAGAACAAGTGCAAGAAGAGGTGGTGTAATCATCGATCCTTCTTTCAAACTGGCAAGCTTACAGGAAGCATAAAATTTTGTATGAGAGGTAAGAGAAGAAAATAATAAAAGCCACAGCGTTAAATGAGATACATTGAAAAAAAAACCTGATCATGTAACATTGTGGTCAGGATATGCCAGGAGGAAAAACTGGCCATAATAATGTATCCCGATCGAGGCAAGCTACTTAATGAGAGATCGGAAGTGATGGCAGCCTGTAAACATTCAAGAAGATTTCTGTTGGCCAATTATAATCTTAGATAGAACAAACAGTTTCCCCACTCACTTTCTGTTCAGATTTTTGTTTCTTGTTTTCTTTTTCTTCTCATCACCCCAATTTTCCTCTACCTTCCCCTATTGCCAGTGCAAATACAATTATAAATAAGTTTTTGGGGGTGAAACACTTTAACTTACTGCCTGATGAAACCATTTTCGTAGAAACCATGGTTGCATAAAGTTAGTGTTTCAATTATTTTATATTGTAGTCACATATATATATATATAGAGAGAGAGATGTAGTCACAACTTTGCTGAGTTGGTCATGCTGCAAGTATGTGACAAAAGAATACCTAAGGTCTACATGTATAACCAGCTTGACAGTTGAAAAACAACTTTTGGCAGTCATAGCCCAGGTATACAGACAAGCTAAAGAGTAACCTCTCAGTTGTCAATGTGCCTTATATAAACTTTGAGTAAGTTGCCTTGGACAGAAATAACTTGGGGTATTTGTGCCAGAGTTGTATCAGAAATTTCAAAATCAGTCATATTAACCAGCTAAGAGACAAAGACAATGGCAAAAAACATCAGCAAATATTTCAGTGCTATGTTGCACAATATATGGACTTGTATGCAGGTCAGTAGCAGGAAATCTTACATATGACACAAACATAAAAACTGAATGAGGTTATCAGATCCTCATACATAGAAATCAACAGGGGAGTCTCTCATCATATCTTCTATGAATGGTCGTATCAATTTCTAAAATGAAGGGATTTATTTTTACTCCAACATTTTAATTACTTCAAATCAGCAATGTAATTGCTCCCAGTTTGGCAGCTTAACTTCAGTCACTTTCTCACCAATTGGGTGTGGCTTTGCTTTGTCTTTTCTACAAATATTTTTGAGGCTTCTGCTCTAACAAGCTTCATTCCCTTGTACACACCTCTCATGAATTTACTCGTGCAACTACATTGGCAACTAGGTTCCACCTTTTTACCTTCAAAATAGGCAAATGTGATCACCATTTTTACTCTAGCAGTTTCTTTTCTCATACTTTCCGCCTGTGAAACTCCGTTATGCATGCTTGCTTCCCTGATAGCTACAATCTTCAAAGGTTCAAGTGCAACATCAATTGCTATCTTTAACCTCTGTGGCTTCCATCTCTCGCTTACCCTTTTTTCAACATCTCCTGTACCATTTTTTTCTTTTCTCCCTTTTCTCTCCTCCCACTATAACCCCCCGCCCCGTACATTGCTCTGCTTGGGATGAAATGATTATAAACAAATTGAAATAGGTGCTCCATTTTTATGGCTATTATGTCTATCAAGCACATTTTTGATAAGTAACTGAGCAGTTATGAGCTTTTGAGAAAATCCAAATGAAGTAGTGTACATTCCTTAAAATGAGGAGAGTACCTTACTGGATGTGCGTTGTGGCGCAGTGGATATCGGCTTGGAACGAGAAATCGGAGCGCCGAGTTCGAATTCCAGTTGAATTCCTTGCATTCACTTACGCGCAAATACCCTTGGGAAAGGTATTAATCCGTCTATTCCTTCCAGTTATGGGTTAAATAACAGGACAGATTGGGTTCTATAGCCTTGGTCGGCAACCAATCTACCGCAGAAAGCAATGGCAACCTACTGCGGGATAATCTTCTGCCCAGTCAGTCATGTCTCTTTCGAGACATGATCGCCCAAGCGTGTATCACGTATGGCACTTAACTGACTGACCTTACTGGGATGTAACAATCTCTGTTACCTAGAATAAAGTACACCAGATTAAATTATGGATTCTCCTACAAAGAGGGATACAGGTTCAAACCAGAGAGAACATTTATAATATTAACATTTCTCTAGTGTGCAGGCTAATAGATATGGTTTTTTCTTCCCAAAATCCGGGAGCATTATCTGACACTAACATTTGCAATACTTCATTTCTTGCGAATACATCTCTTAAAACCTGTTTGACTATGGACACTCTCCGGTCTTTAACCATGATTACTTTCTGCCAACCAGTGTACGCATCCACTGAAATGATCCTATGCTACTGATTGTGTGTGGTTCATATGTACTCTAAGCCATGGTTGTGTGCCTTTAGGCCATGAATGAAGCTCTTTTTACCTGAATCTTCTAATTTCATTGCATTTTAGACATTTATTTATAAATTCTTCAATGTTCTTTGCATAAATTTAGACTTTTTGTTCTTTCTTTTTTTCTACTGATACATATCTGGTATCCCTCATACCTGAATGAAAAGCCCACTCTCCCAGCCTGGTGATCACCAATCTGGTCTTTCCCAAAACATGGTAAATCTGTATGGAAATTATAAGCATTTTTACCATACTGGCCATTACAATTGTGGGCTGTGAGATCATTTTCTTTATTTCTCCTCTTTATTAAAATCCTACTATTTCGTTTGTGTCCAGTCTAAACTGGCATCAAATTTCATCTATGATTGAAATTTAAAAGTTAAGACTTAGTAAAAAAATATTTTTTATTCTTTTCAAATTGTAGATAAACCTTGCTATTGCCCAGTTCACACTCCTCCCACTTCTACTGAACAAGAATAGAAGCTCATCCCTTGTTCTCTCTTCAGGAATTGGTCTCCAGCTCTCTCCCAATTCTCAGATCTCAGTATTAGTGCTTCTGCGATTTTTCTGTGATGTGCATGGTTGGTGACAACGTCTCTTCATTGTGAGGTTACTGGGTTGGGAGTTTTCTGGTTGCTGCTTTTGAATAGTAGTCAGAAGCCCTATCTCTTGCAAAAAGTCAAGAGTGGCTGCTCTGATCTACAGTTGCATAATATTGGGGTTTTTGCAGTGCCATGTCATGCATGGATAGGTGTCCCTGCAAGCGCTTCCGGTGGGCAAAACTGAGGCCACACTTTGCTGCAGTTTGCACCAGCTTCCTTCCAGCACAAGTCTTAGTCAATGACCATCTGCTACCACTACTCAAGGTCTCTCCTTGCCAGCAACAAACATGAACAACTGTATATCAATAAAAACACTTAAACCTCTCAATGTTTCCTTCACAAACATCCATGGTATTTGTATCAACTTTTGTAGCGTGGAATCTTTTCTCCACAAAAAGTCCCCTGACATCCTAGTACTCTGTGAGACTAATCTTAACTCCTCAATTTCCTCCTCTGGCCTCTCAATTCATGGCTACCTTCCTCTCTTAAGGAAGGACTCCTCTGTACACATGCATGGTCTGGGGGTTTATGTCAGTGAACACCTCCTTCTAGTTAGAGTGCCATCTCTCGAATCCCCTGACCATCCATACATGTGTCTTCATCTTTCACTTCTCAACTTGGTTAGCTATCTTTTCTTTTTGTATTGTTCCTCTTCCTCTCTTGACTGCTCTCTGCTTGATAGCATCTCTGACAATATAGATAAATCTACTTCCTCCCACCCATTCGTTAACA
This sequence comes from Ascarosepion bandense, assembly GCA_037127315.1. Lineage (NCBI taxonomy): Eukaryota > Metazoa > Mollusca > Cephalopoda > Sepiida > Sepiidae > Ascarosepion > Ascarosepion bandense. The sequence continues at coordinate 746,471 of JBBBDQ010028654.1, read as the reverse complement.
TATTTGTGTTCAGAGATCTTAACGCCCATCATGCCAAGTGGCTAGAAAGCTTTGCCACTGATTCGTCTGGTATTCATGCCATGAACTTTGCTATATTTCAACCATGCATCAAACCACAATAGATTTTCTTTCAACTCCACATTTGACTTGTCTGAAGTATCCACACCCAAATTCCCCTTAGAGCTGAGGCTCAGCTGAGAGATGTTCACATAACCCCCTCCCTGGTTTCTAAGATAATTTCAAAACTTCATTGTCTTGAAGAAATGTGCCCCTGAACTCTCCTCTGTCTTCTTTAAACTCTATAATTACTGCCTCTCAGCTTCCTGTTTTCCTGCCTGCTGAAAGTCCTCGTCTGTGGTTCCTGTATTTAAGAACTCAGGGGAATCATCAGACTCATCCAATTATTGCCCTATCAGCATCCTACCAATTTCTGGAAAGGTGTTCAAGGCTACTATCAATGCTGAAATAGTTCATTATCTTACTGCTCATAAACTATTTTCAGACAGACAGTACAACTTCCGCTTTGCAAGGTCTACTGCTGATAAGCTAACGACCATCAGTGAATACATATACCTTGATAAGTCTAGTGAAGCTCAAGCTGTTGTCCTGGATATCTCCAAAGCATTTGATAGGGTCTAGCACACCAGCCTTCTGCACAAGCTATGTGGTTATAGTATCACTGGATGATTGCTTGGTTTGATCCAATCATTCCTATCAAATCACATGATGAAGGTTGTCTTGAACAGGCATGTCTCTACATACTACCACAAAAACACTGGTGACCCCAGAGCGCTATCCTAGGCCTGTCTCTCTTTCTGATCTTCATAAATGATCTCCCTGACATGATCAAATCCCAAGCAGGCATTTACACTGATGACACCACCAATTACTCTCACATAAGTAAGAAATCTGGCAAGGTGGACAAACATAACCTCACTGCTGAACTTGAGAAGTACTTCCACTCTGTGTTAGACTAGGGTAAAAAACGGCTTGTAAATTTCAATGCTTCTAAAATGAAGATGCTATCTGTCAACCATCACAGGCAGTCTCTCCTGCCTCCACCTGTAATCATGGACCAAGCAAGTCTCCGTGAAAGCAGTAAACTGTGCCACCTCAGCCTCACCCTCTCTCCCAAACTCAAGTTAAACCATTACATTGCTAAATCCACTGATAGGAAGGATGGGTCACTCTTTCAGGCCAGGAAGTTTTTTCTGCCTGAGTCTATCTTGCACATATACAAATCAACCATTCAACCAGGCACAGAATACCGTTTTTACATCTGGTCAGGCACTCCTGCTCTTCATCTCAGGGTTCTTAACAGGCTCCAAAGGTGAATCTATATTGTGATTGGTCCTGACCTGGTAGATCGACTCCAGCCACTTTCTCACCAGCAGGATGTGGCTTCACTCTGTCTCTTTTACAAATATTTTCATGATTTCTACTTTGACAAGCTTAGGTCACTGGTGCCCCCTCTACAAGAATTTACTTGAGCAACCAGACTGGCAACAAGGTCCCACCCTTTTACAGTTAAATCTTCCAAATGCAGCTGCACTTCTATTCAACAGCTTCTTTTCTCACACTTCTCACCTGTAGAACTCTCTTCTGTATATTTGCTGATGGCTACAACGTCTACGAATTTAAATGCAATACCAATTCCCATCTCTTATCCACTTGACTCTAGTCCGTTTCTTATATTTTCTACATTACCCCATGTATCTTGTACTTTTCCTTTCTCATTCTACCTTTGCAACTGTCATCACACCTGTATTTTCATTCTTCTCTTGCCCTTTCTCGGTAACTCTGTAACTGATTTGTCTTTTACTTTGCTCTCTTCCTGCTTAAATTTTTACTCTCTTATGTAGCCCCCTGTGCATCAGTGGTGGTACTGCCTTACTTGGAGTGAAATGATTAAAAAACATAACATGGCCACCATGCTTGTAATTTCAATCTTATGCATGTTGCCATGACATTGCAATGTACATCATTGTGTACCCCTCTCAATATGTCTGTCTTCAATGTCTGCAGAGCTACTATCACCTCTCCATTGGATGTAATTCCATTTTCAATTGTTATCTTTTGCTGTAACTCTTTAAATGGCCTCACAGCAATTGAACAATCATTCCACTTAGTATTCCTTATTCTTTCACTTATTTTACTTAATACTAGATCTTGCTTGGTTTCATTTTTTAACCTGATGGCTGGAAGTCTGTCCGTCTCTACCATTGAATTATTAGTATTTTGTCTTCCCTAGTTCCATGTTCTTCATCTGTTCTTTTTATAAATCGTAGCCTTGACAAAGCATCTACATGAGGGATAGTATTTCCCTTAACATGTATAATGTCAAAATCAAATTACATGATTTTAATGGCCCAGCATACAATTTTTGATGCAACTCCTTCCTTGGGTTAAAAATAAACTCCAATGGCTTGTGGTCTAACTGTAGTAGAAATTTCTTACCTTGTAAAAGATTTTGTGCCTTCTTTATTCTCCAAACAATTGCTTGGGCTTCTTTTTCAATATTTGAGTAATTTATCTCTGTCATTGTCAATCTCTTAGATAAGTACATTATCAGATGATCTTCTTGCAATAGGATGGCAGCAATTCCTTTCTCACTTCCATTTGTGGTTAATGTTATCTCTCTCTTAGGATCAAACCCCCTTGTTATAGGTTTCTTTTTGTATTTGTTTATACTTCTGAGATGAGGTAGTATTTACACTATTTGCATTATTCAAAGTATTGTCCTCATCTTTGTTGTCATTTTGTACGTTTCAACAAGGTTTCTTTTTCATAATTCCTTTCAGTATCATGAAAGTGTTATTTCATCTTTGTGTCCATTCAAATTCTGTGTTCTTTTTACACGACTCTGACAATGGCTCAATTAGTCTAGTATATTTTGAGATGTATCTACTGTAATAATTTATCCACCCTGGAAATGATTCTAATTCCTTTTTATTGTTTGGAGTTTCTACCTCTGTGATCTTTTTAGTTAGCCTTTTGTCAGGTGCTATACCAGCCTTTGATATTTGGTAGCCCAAATATGCAAGTATGCAATCAAAGTGACATTTGTCTCTCTTAATGATTAATTCAGCCTTTTTCAATTGCCATAATGTTTGATCCATGTTTTTTTAACTCTTGTTCAGTCTTTGCTCTTACCCCTATATCATCTTGGTAAATAATCATGTTAGTTACCTTGCCTAACAATATTCCTTTGATTTCTCTTTGAAATATATAACTAGAAGTTTTAATTCTAAATGGTAAGTGAGTCCACCTTAACAAGCCTATAGGGTTGTTGATTGTAGCAGCTTCTTTAAATTTTTCAACAATCCAAATTTGGTTGTAGGGAGATCTCAAGTCAATTTTTGTAAAATATTCCATGTGTGCCAGTTCATGGATCACCGTTTCAATGTTTGGTAATGGAATTAAGTTCAAACATATCTGGTGATTTACTCCAACTTTATAGTCACCACATATTCACAAATCTTAATCAGCATTTTTTATTGCTACAATAGGTGAAGCCCAGCTACTGCCACTATGTGTAACTTTTTCAAGAATGCCTTGCTTGATCATGCGATTTAACTCAGCTACCACTAAAGGCAGTGTATGTACTGGTACTTTTCTGGTTTGAATGCATTTGGGGTGGTAATTTTCTTTTAATCAAATGCTTGCTTTGTATCTTTTTAGAAGCTCTAGCTCACTCACTTGTGCTTCCATGGAGTTTATTAATTTGCCTGTATCTACTTTTACTATGTCAATACCTAATAATCCATGGGCCTTCTCACACACCACTACCGGGAGGTGACTAATTCATTGATCAGCTGCAGTGCTGAACATTTCAGATGACCGGAGAGAGAAGGAAGTTATCTGTGGTTCCAGTGAACCACAGGCTGATAAAGAAGGCATCACAATGGTAAAAGTTGGAATCTTTATCTTCCAGATAAATTGACCATTCTAAAACTTATAAATAATGGTAATTTACTAAACAAAAGAAAAAAGTAATGCTCACATGTAGACATAAAAACATGTTTAGAAAATACTGAACCAGACTGATTTCAATTCTTGCCATATAGCTTTATATTTTTATCAGATTTATGATTGTATATTTACTATTATGTATAAATATCTTGATATAAATGGTCAGTACAGATTAGGGATACTAAAATCAAACAGGTGCAGAAATTTAAATACTTGAAAGGTATTCTAACTGAGATCCGAAGGCATATTTTGATGACCAAGGATGCATTCCAAAATCTGAGTAGAGTATTAAGAGATAGAAAAATTTCATTAAGAACAAAGAAAAAAGTACTGGATTGATATGTGATCTCTGTTCTTCAATACGGCAATGAATGCTGGACAATCTCCTCAAAGATGAAGGAAAGACTTGAAACAACCAAAATGTGGTTATACAGAAGGATGCTGATGTTACCATGGACCGAACATATTAGCAACGATGAGGTTTTGGAGAGACTTGAAACAAAAAGGAAACATGCTTAACATCAGAAAGAGACAGCTTAAATTTCTGGAATATGTAATGAGGAAGGAAGGCTTGGAGAATTTGATACTCACAGGATGTATAGAAGGAAATAGAGAAACAATGCGTGACATACTTGATGGACTTAAACAAATTGACCACAGAGCAGGGTTTGGAAGAAATACCAAGACAAAAGGTAGTAATAGCTAAAAAGGACAGAAAGATGTGGAAGGCCATGATTGCCTATGTCCTAAAAGAATATATGTATCTTTGTATTTGCTTGTATATATTTTTCATCATTCAGCTTGTATGTATTTTATATGTATGCATATTTTTTATTTCTTGTAAAGCATGGATATCTATTTATATGTATGTGTTTGTAATTATATGAATCATATGCATTTGTATATGTATATGATGTCATATAAGTCATGTTTGTATAAATAACAGTTCAAATTATAACATTGGATTTATTTACTTGCATATACATATGTACATATGCACATGCTATATATATATATATATATACTAACAAAATAGCAAGATCGCCAAGACCGACCGCGGTTTCGCACAACGGCTCGTCAGGGCAAAGGCAGATCATTACTAACCAAATAAATACACACTACTAAGACTAACCCATTTGCAGAAGAGGTTGGATGGAAGGGAAAAAAAAAAAAAAAAAAAAAACCTGGGAGGGGGGTTTTCTATAACTTTCGATATCCTAAGTAAGAAACTTCATTTTATGCATTCTACACTTATTTAATATCTCAGTTCTAGAGTTAATAAGCCTATTAGCGGGTTCAAACTTAGCTATAGCTAGCTTCTCCTCATCACAAAGTTTGCAAAATTTATTATTCTTATTACTAATGGGGCACTTTTTTATTATTTCCCATTTCAGAATTGGGTCCTTTTTACTTTTGGCTTTTATTTCCCATACATATGTAGATAACGCCGTACTATGTTTATATCTAGCATTTTTGAAAGAAGTTTTATGATTATAAAACCTACTTTTAAAATTATCGTGTGTAGATCCTATGTATGTCTTGGGATTTTTGTCGTTTTCGCTAACATAGACCTTAACTTTGTAGACTACACTTGTCTGATTACAATTACCCTCAATCGGGCAGTCCTTTTTAGCTCTACAATTACACTTATTCTCCTTAACTTTATTATTGCCGGAGGCTGCTGTATTCTCTTTTAATTTACTTTTGTTGGTGTTATTAATGATTTTACCTATATTAGGCATACAGGAGTAACTCAACTTAATAGTATTTCTGTTAAATATCTGCTTAAGTCTATTATTTGAGTTGAAATGTCTATCAATTAAATCAAAAAACATTTTTCCTATCTTGGATCTGACTTCCTTATTATATGGGGGGTTGAACCATATAATTTTTCTTGATCTATTCTTACTGGCTTTTTTATTTAAACCTTGGTTCGAAAATTCTAACTTTTCTTGGTGCCCACTTCTTTTTAAGGCCATTTGAAAAATTTTTTTATGTTTTTCAAAAACTTCCCTATTTGACGAGTTTGTAGACAATCTAACCTCTATACCTCTAGGAATACTTTGCAGAATATGTCTAGGGTTCAAGGTTGAACCCTAGACATAAGGTTCAATGATGAAATTTGGATAAAAAAGACTGATGCCCAAGGGTTTGATAACCCAATAGGGGCATATGATGGTGCGGAAGTGGCTGAACTGATAGGGTGCCTATTACTACACAAATTAAACCAAATAATAGATTTCCATAACCACGGCCTGTACCGGGATGATGGATTGATAGTGATAGAAAACTGCACGCCTAAATTAGGAGACAAAATGAGAAAAGAAGTACAAAAGTTTTTTAAGTCCCATAAGCTTGAAATAGAAATAGAGCATAACGTGAAAATAGTCAATTACTTAGACATAACGTTAAACATTGCCAATGGGATAATAATGCCATACATCAAAAGGAACTATGCCCCTATTTACGTTAATAAAAAGTCTAACCACCCTAGACATATTCTGCAAAGTATTCCTAGAGGTATAGAGGTTAGATTGTCTACAAACTCGTCAAATAGGGAAGTTTTTGAAAAACATAAAAAAATTTTTCAAATGGCCTTAAAAAGAAGTGGGCACCAAGAAAAGTTAGAATTTTCGAACCAAGGTTTAAATAAAAAAGCCAGTAAGAATAGATCAAGAAAAATTATATGGTTCAACCCCCCATATAATAAGGAAGTCAGATCCAAGATAGGAAAAATGTTTTTTGATTTAATTGATAGACATTTCAACTCAAATAATAGACTTAAGCAGATATTTAACAGAAATACTATTAAGTTGAGTTACTCCTGTATGCCTAATATAGGTAAAATCATTAATAACACCAACAAAAGTAAATTAAAAGAGAATACAGCAGCCTCCGGCAATAATAAAGTTAAGGAGAATAAGTGTAATTGTAGAGCTAAAAAGGACTGCCCGATTGAGGGTAATTGTAATCAGACAAGTGTAGTCTACAAAGTTAAGGTCTATGTTAGCGAAAACGACAAAAATCCCAAGACATACATAGGATCTACACACGATAATTTTAAAAGTAGGTTTTATAATCATAAAACTTCTTTCAAAAATGCTAGATATAAACATAGTACGGCGTTATCTACATATGTATGGGAAATAAAAGCCAAAAGTAAAAAGGACCCAATTCTGAAATGGGAAATAATAAAAAAGTGCCCCATTAGTAATAAGAATAATAAATTTTGCAAACTTTGTGATGAGGAGAAGCTAGCTATAGCTAAGTTTGAACCCGCTAATAGGCTTATTAACTCTAGAACTGAGATATTAAATAAGTGTAGAATGCATAAAATGAAGTTTCTTACTTAGGATATCGAAAGTTATAGAAAACCCCCCTCCCAGGTTTTTTTTTTTTTTTTTTTTTCCCTTCCATCCAACCTCTTCTGCAAATGGGTTAGTCTTAGTAGTGTGTATTTATTTGGTTAGTAATGATCTGCCTTTGCCCTGACGAGCCGTTGTGCGAAACCGCGGTCGGTCTTGGCGATCTTGCTATTTTGTTAGTGTGTTTGCTCTGCGTTACTGCCTTCTAGTTAAATACTTTTCGGTTGTGTGTATCGAGCACTTTTCTTTTCTGGTTGTTTGTTCCGTTGAGGGTTTTTTTTTCTTTTTACTGGGAGGAACCGTATGTATTGTCGGTCCCAAGCAGTTTTCTTTTTTTCCCCCTCTTTGCCCAAAGCTTTATAGCCGAGGGCAATAACGGATTTAGATTCTGCTGGTCATTCATAGTCTTAGAAAGTCCCTTCTATAAAATTTTGAGATTAGAATACACGCAGAGTCGGTTTAATAATTATTGTTATTATTGTTATTATTGTTATTATTAATATATATATATATATATATATATATATAGGTGGAAAAAGTATGAGAATCCATGAACGCTTTGTTTAAAGTTATAGATACTTATCATTATTATTATTATTGATATTACTTGTTTTTTGTATAATACATTAAATGTCTATAATGGTATTTATATCACTACATGGGTTTTGAGTCCAAAGTTAACTCTCTTCAGGCGAATAAATTTGTGAATTTATATATCAAGATCCGATACGTAAAGACACACATTTATTTGCCTAAAGAGAGTCAATTTTGGACTTGAAACACATGTAGCGACGCAAATACCATTATGGACACTTAATATATTATACAAAAAGCAAGTAATATTAATAATAACAATAATAATAATCATATATACATACATACATTTGTGTATGTGGATATGTCATTGATATTTGTGTGATAAAATAATATTATTCTAGTTGTCTGCCCTTGTTAAGGTATTATTTCCTCTTCATAGGAAAGTTTTAAAAATTGTTATTTGGTTTATACCTTGAATGTTCTTTTGAGTTGAATAAAACCTGAATCACCCTAAAAAGTTTTTTTTTGTATTGTCATTCACCACAACTTATTCAATTCAAAACTAATTGAATGGATGAAGTATCAAAACCAGAAAAATTCAATCTGGGCCCCAATTCAACAATCACCACTAAAGAGGGGAAATTATGATACTAGACAATTGGTAATTACTTGTACACTATTCAAATGCTTGGTGTAACACTGGATAAATTCAGTGTCTTGTTGAGTCACATTAACCAGACAGTGTATGATTACATAAAAAGCTGTAATGCATATGAGTAAGCTATACAAAAACTAGAAAATATTTATGTTAAGCCAATGAACAAGATTTTTGCTAATTATCTTCTTGCAAGTCCTCACTAGAAACTTAATGAATCAATCAACAATTTCCTAGAGGCACAATTACAAACCAGTAACTGCATAAGCCTTATAGAAGCCTTTCTTGATGCATTCATCAGTGGTCTGGACTCCAACCTTATTTGACAGAGATTCTTGGAGAATAAAATGTTAGATTACAGTATGATTGTAGTCAGGCTCAGTTACTAGACCTTGCATAAAAAGTGCTGTTGCATTTATCCAACAGAATCTATCCACATCAACCATGAGTCAGCCATGTTAAAGAAGAGAGAGACCAACTACAGATGCCATGTTAGTCACAATTCTGGTTTTGTTGAAATTTATGCCATTCATGAAGCCAATGTCCTGCAAGGAAAGTGACTTGCCATAAGTGTTCCAAAACTGGACATTTTTTAAAACTGTGTCATTCAAACATGTTCAGTCCACAGCTGCAACTGTTAATGCAGTTGACTTAGTGTCACTTAATAACTGCCCCACACTTCAAGTCCTTATTCTGCTGCTACTGAATCTGAATTTAAAGTATCTGTTAATTTATTCATAAAGGGATACAAACTGAAGCCAGTTTGACATGTTGGAAGCTTTTCAAGATGAACTCACAACTCCATACTTTAATCATTGTATTTTTGTTTATATAAATATTTATTGTTACTTTTGTGAGTTATCTCCACATGACTTTGCCGCTTATGCCAAGAAGTCATTAGGTGTTGGTGTTAAGCATCTATAAAAACAAGACATTTCCTGTCTTCATCCTCTTATCTATCTTCTTCTCAGCATGCTGTAGTAATGATATCCATGGGACTGTGTTCCCTTAGCATGGGGATATCTTTCCCCTTAATAACTGAACATTTTAACACATACACATACATACAAACACATGTATCATATCAACCACATAATCTCTATCTTGTAATGCCTGCTTTCTTTTGCATGATAATACTACTAGTGCATTTTGTCTTTTTCACTCAGTTAAAGGACATTCGAAATGGGACTCACTAAAGGAAGCAATGGTGACATCAGCAAACAATATTGCCCCAAAGGAAATCAGTCACAGAAAAAAAAAAAATGAGTGGATGACTGAAGAGATTCTCGACATGATGCAAAGGAGACAAAAAATAATGCCAAGACATGGAAAGGAACACAGGAAACTACACAGGGAGATAAAGAACAAATGCAGAAAGGCTAAAAAGGAATGGCTCAATGACAAATGCACAGAGGTAGAGAGACTGAGCAGGACCAATAAAGCAGATATGCATAAAGAGATAAGAGAACTAACAGGACAAAAAACCTCCTGAACAGGATGCATAAAATCCAAGGATGGAACAATAATATTGGAGAAAGACAAAATACTCAAGCAATGGGAGGAGTATATAAAGGATCCTTTTCCACAACAGGAGAGAGCAACCAAGAATACACAAGGATGAGGATGGACTTGAAATATTAAAGTCTGAAGTGGAAGCTGCAATGGCCAAACTGAACATAAACAAAGCAGCTAGTCCAGACAGCATTGTAATAGAGTTGCTGATAGCCCTGGAAGAATTCAGCATAGAGAAAATTACAGAAATAATAAACAAAATATATAATAGTGGAATAATACCAGATGACATATGCAAGTTGATTTTTATAGCACTGCCAAAGAAGCCAGGTGCAAACTATACAGAACTATCAGCTTAATGAGTTACATTATAAAACTGATTGTCAGAATCCTGATGAATAGAGCGAAAAGCAGAATCAGGCCAGAGATAGGACAGGAACAGTGTGGGTTTGTCAAAGACACTGGAAGAAGGAATTCTATATTTATGATTAGGATGCTCTCCAAAAGGGCAATACAAATGAAGATGAACGATTATCGAAGGCATTCAACAAAATACATCACAAAGAATTGATGGAAATGCTCAGCAACCTTGACATTTTTGGAAAAGACATCAAAGTAATCAAGAATCTCTACTGGCATCAAACTGCCTGCATAGGGATAGGTAATGATTTCAGCAGATTTACAAAGATAGAAAGGGGCGTAAGACAAGGATGTGTCTTTTCACCAGATCTCTTTAACTTGTACAGCGAGAATATTTTGAGGACTATTGATGCTACACCAGAATTTTTTATCGGAGGCCACAATTTGAACAACATAAGGTATGCAGATGATACAGTGCTGATTGCAGACATAGAAAGAAAACTACAGGACTTCCTACAGAAGGTAGCTGAGGAGAGTGACAAAAAAGGACTACAAATAAACAGCAAGAAAACTGAATGCATTGTCATCAGCAAAATGAACAACCCAAAATGCCAAATATAGGTGGGGGATACCAGAATCAAGCAAGTACAAAAATTTAAATACCTAGGAAGTGTTCTAACAGGAGATGGAAAGTGTGACACTGAGATCAGAAAGCAAATTGGCATGGCAAAGGATGCATTCCAGAAGCTGAGTAAAGTACTAAGACACAGGAAACTTTTCCTAGAAACAAAGAAGAGAGTGCTAGATTGCTATGTGATGTCAGTTCTTCAATATGGCAGTGAATGCAGGACAATATCATTGAAGATGAGGAAAAAACTTGAAGCAGCGGAAATGTGGTTTCACACAAGGATGCTGCAGATATCATGGACCGAACATGTGAACAATGATGAGGTTTTGGAAAGAATGGCATTGAAAAGAAAACTAATAGTGAGCATCAGGAAAAGACAACTGAAGTTCCTGGGATATGCAATGGGGAAGGAGGGCTTGGATAAACTGATACTGATAGCCCAGATAGAAGGAAAAAGAGATAGAGGAAGGCAGTGGATAACATATTTGAAGGGCCTGATCAGGTGGATGATGGAATGAGGGTTGCATGGAGTAACAGGAGGTAACATATTAAGTGCCACCAGGGATAGGGAGACGTGGAAAGCCATGATTGCCTACGTCCTGAAAGGATAGGGCACATAGAAAACAAAGAAGATATAAAAAACAAAATATAAAATACTGCTTTGTTGAAATTCATAACATTTTCCTTACACCTCATATATATGTGTGTGTGTGTGTAAAAATTAAGACAGACAAGTTATTCCATGGTTAAGCAGAAGTATAGGCCTAATTTATACATATATTTAGTCTATATGTATTTATACAGATATATATTTAGAACTCTCCTAGAGAGTTATCTGACCTCTTTATGTACAGGATACTTCTTTGGATTCTTCTATATCTATGCCGCATATATATATATATATATATATATATATATATAAACCACAAATCAGCACATAAAAAAAACAGGAGAAATCTGACAATCTGACAAATACCATAACAAAATAACACAAAAAACCCTTTGACATATCAACAACAAAATACAATTACAAATGCTAGAAGCCTTAACCATAGAAAAACAATCAAACATGAAAAAATTTCATATAATTTTCAAAAAAATGTATTCAATATATTTAACAAATAATAATGAAGACACCAGAAAACTTGTCTGAACCATATTATTACAATTTTATTCTTTCTTTCATTCTTTAAGCATTATTATATTCTTCTTTCTAAATTTGTGCATTATCAAATTTGTTATATTTTTCTTTCTTTCCTTCTACATTATCATGATTTTTTTCTTTCCCTCACTATATGTATTGCAATAATTTTTTTTCTTTCTGTATGCATTACCACAATTTTTCTCACTTTCCTGAAGTGATGCATTTTCAGTTTTTCTATGAGTATCACCTGGCAGACTCCCTAATTGATTTCTGTCATCTGAAAGAGTTGATGGGTTATTCAGTTATGGTACTCAGAGACATTTGCAGAGATTTTCCCACGTTTTTCATTATTTTACTGGAAATTTGTTGCTCTGAATGATTATCATCTTGAACCAACATTGAACAAGCCTTGAAAGATGTAGGGCACTCAAAACCTTGCATTTGGCTTAAAAAGATGTTTGCCAAAATTTGATGAATAATTTTCTCGATCTAGCTAGAAGATTTGCCACACTTTGCAAAATTTAATAAAGACAGTTTTCTCAAATGTGCCAGCCATGATAAAGATCGCATAGCCATTCCAACAGAATATTAGAAAACCTCACATAATAACTGAACATAAGTAGTTCGCATAAAGTCAAGTAGAAGACTGACTCAGTAGGTCGGGTACCAATGTGACAGATTAGACTGAAATTTTTTTCTGTAAATACCTACAACTCTTTTTTTAAACATTGAAATTAATGTCAACCAGTATACAATGTCTACACTGTTTATAGCAAGAAATACTGAGTATACCACATTCATAAATATAGTAAACATCAAACATTATAATCATTCATACATACATACATATACTACCAGCCATAAATATTAGGCCACCCCAGTGTTTAAAAAAAAAATGATGTATTTTATACAATTTTTTAGTATTTATTGCAAAGGGAATAATTGTAAATGAAAATAGAATGGTTCTTATGTTAATACTGCACAATAGCATGTGCATCAAATGAATTTATAAATATTTAATAATTACCTATATTGCAATTTCATCAATGAAAGAATGTAGAAAATTTAGGGTAATTCGGACAGGTTCATCTTTGCTTTCTTGCCTTGTAAAATTTTGCAAAGTAATAATAATAAAAGAACCATTCTATTTTTATTTAGAATTATCCACTTGATAATTAATACTAAAAATAGTACGAAATACATCATTTCTTTTAAAAAACTGGAGTTGCCTAATAATTATGGCTGGTAGTGTACTTATATACAAGATAAGGAAAACATAAGTGTTTCTCAATCTAACTTGTTTCACTTTTATCAAAACCTCATCAAAGAATCATGAAAATAAAATGTTAGATTGATAAATGTTTTCTATTTGTTCTTTATCTTATCATTTTTTTGCATTCTTATCTGTATTATTGATTCCAATTTATCTTCATAGATATATATTATTGTTGTATGTTGGATAAGACTAGTATGGTTCTGATGTGGTTGTGATAATTCATTAATAAAAGCCAGGTTTGTAAGGGTAATACCATCATTTTTATTTTTGTTGTTGACTTCATTAATTTACATATTTGTGTTTAGGTGATTGTTCATCATTTTATGTGTATTTTGGTGTTGAGTTTATAAAGAGTTTAATATGAATATATTATATTTATAATTTGTTCCAGTATTTAAATGTGTGGACTGTCTTCTGAATTAATTCTTGGCTTTCTGTATATCTTTTTCTTGTGTTGATATTATTTCAACACGTCTTTCTTTGGGTTGGCTGGCATTCCTTGAATCTCCAACAGCTGAAGCAAAGCTTCACACACACACACACACATGTGTACAGGCAGTTGCCACTGAAGAGCAAAGAGAATAAGTGAAGAGCCATATTCACATGTTTGTTGTTTTTGTATCTTCATAATGCTTATTTATTTCTGCTTTGATTTGGTGGGAGCATGAGTGATTGGTTGGCTTCTGCATGATGTCAGCTGACCAAGTAAGCTATGTCCAGGTTATTGAAAAGAAGCAAAGGATATATGTGTATTGAGAAAAAGAAAGAGAGAGAGAGTTTATCACTCATTCTCTTTGTAAAAAGAAAAATGTATATTTCAATATGCTTACTACTATTCACCACATATATATATCTATATATTAATAAAAGAAATGACAGAAAACTCTTTTATGCCAGTGTGTTTCCTTTGCTTGAGGAACTTTACCAGGACAAGTGTAGAAATTTTATTTAGTAACCTGAGTTATATGATTAACATGCTTTTTCCATATTAAGTTACATGGAAAAAAATGTTAATCATTTAAACTTTGAATTAGAGAGCCCTCTAAAATATTTAAAAAACATATTGAGTAAAGGAAAGGATGGAGGAGGCTAAATGATGTAAGTTTTTAGTATATACAACAAAAATTAATGTTATGGCCATTGTTGATTTTTATGGTAATTATTATTTATTTTTATGCAGTTTTATTTTATATTATTTACTTATTATGAAGGTTATGAGTTGACTAATTTCTTATAATTGCAAAAATAAGTCATAGTCAAAATCGTTTTTATAATGCAATAGTGTCCATAATATATTTTATTCATAAAAGTTATTAAAAGCTTTTTAATTAAAGAATTTCTTAGTTATATTGGATTTTTAATTTTTTGATTCAGTGTGAATTTTCTCTAACCACTTCCTGTTTGAGCAAAAACATTTGACAATTTAAATTCTCCAAGGATGTTTTCTTATTGATATAAAAATTAAACACTAGAAAACAGAATTTATTGAAATTTTATAAAGTTAAATAAGTGGTGGTTAATAGATATAAAAAGAACATCTTTACCAAGATTTTCTAAAAAAAGAAGTATTTAAAAAGTATTTCTTCATTTCTGAATGAGTCCTGAAGATTTCATTAAAATCAGACAATTTCTAAATCAATGTATTTTCCACTGCAAAAAGATTTTTTTTATACCTGTGTGTGTATATATATATATATCCCAAACAGAAGCAAGTGGATGCGTCTAGCCATACTGATGAGCTGTGATACAGCAAAACAGGCTTGTATGTGGATGACTAATATATATATATATATAATTTCAGTGTTAAAACACTATCCTCAGGAAGTAAAATGTGGTTAATTTATTTTGTAATATATAGATCTATATATTAACCACATTTTAAACAATTTTTTATAGTTAACCACATTTTACTGCCTTAGGATGGTGTTTTCACATCGAAACTTTATAGCTATTAAGTTGCAGTATGCCATTATTATTATTATTATTATTATTATTCTTATATATATATATATATATATATATATATATATATATATGAAACATTCAAATGAACAGACAGACAGACAGACAGACACTTTCTGAGGTCTGGTCATTGGATATAATAATTTGATCCTAACATATCCTCAGTGACTATAACATAGTTTTCTTTGTATAAAGTTTTTTCTTTCTTTCATTCTAACCTGAAGAAGCCAAAGTGAGAAGATATTCTCAGCCAAATATGCTATTTATAGCTTTTCTAATTTGTTTCATTGTGGATGTGGGTTGTGGTGCAGATGTGCATTGTGTTGCAGTAGATATTGGCTTAGAACAAGGAGATAGAGTGTCGAGTTTGAATTTTAGTGGAATTCATTGTATTCACTTACACAAAAATACTCTTGGGAAAGGTATAAATCCATCTCTTCCCTTTAGCAACTGGTCAAATAACAGGACAGATTGGGTTCTTATAGTCTTGGCTAGCAACCAGTCTGCTTGAGAAAGTAATGGCAACCTATCACACATGGTGCTTAACTGACTGACTGACTGACTTTGTCCCATAAACTTTGCATGTCCTTTAAAAAACTGTTTTTGATCAATCCATATTCGTAATAATTATGTTAGATATACTACTCTAAGTTTAACAAGAAGGCTCATGTTACATCTTTCTGACCATAGTTCTATTTGGTCTTGTTTAAATTAATATGGAAACCTACCAAACGCTATCTGTAACATACTCATTGATAATACAAATATAGAAGAATCATCCAGATGTACAAAGGACCAAAACAATTGCGAGCATTATTAATAAAAAAGAAAAAAAACAACACTCAATAATATCAAATAAGAATACAGTCACAATGTGCTCACCATTTTCGTAAAATAAAACATTCCTATGACAATGTATATTTTCAGTTACAAAAAAATAAAATTCATCTTTGATAATGTCTAAAATATAACCAAAAATGCTTGGGTTAATAAAACATTTAGACAATTTTTATATAAGTTATGTTCTGAAAAGTAGAAAATTATAAGATCACCTGGAAAAATATAAAAAACTTAACAGTAGCAACTAGTCTATTCTTTTAAATGAAACTTATATATATATATATATATATATATATATATATATATATATATATATATATATATGTTTATGTGTGTGTGTGTGTGTATTATATCAAAAACTTTGAATATTTGGCTCTGTAAATAGATAATACTATTTATATTGAGTGCTCCACCTGGATAATTTTTAATATTAATAAAATTAATATTAATAGGATCTGTTTTTGGGGATTTTACCTATATGTTTTTCCTTTCTTTGGCTTTAATATATATATATATATATATATATATATATATATATATATATATATATATATATATATATATATATATATATATATATATACACATATATATATATAGTTTTAGTGCAAAAAAATTGTCACTTTAACTGAGCAAGTTCATGCCAGCTCAGTTAAAGTGACAAATTCTTTGCAATAAAAATATCAACACTCTCTCTCCATCACAATATTGAGCATTTTGCAATAAAAACCTGCTTAACAGTGACTTTTATCAGTAAAACTATTGAAAAAGCAACAATCTTGGCACCAAAAACTACCACAACTCAACACTATATATTGTTGGCATTTGTGTAAAAAGTAACCCAAACACTCACTTTACCAACTTCAAAAATCTCTCTCCATATACACAATACCACATTCATACACAATCTGCCCTTTTCTCTCTTACATGGTGTTTTTATGCTAAACTGATCTTGCGAAAGATTTGCATATGCCCGTGTACTCTCACCAATTCTTCTAGCTCCAAGACCGTGTCCTTCTTAAATTAAGCAGCCATATTTATTTTTCCTTTCTTTCCTTCACTTTTTTTCACACTAGGCATAAATTTGTTCCCTTTGCCACATGAGGTAAGTCATCACTTCTACCTTGGATAGATAGGATCAGCCTGTCTCTTCTCCATTTGGGCTTACTTGGTTTCTCATGTTATTGACATCCTCATTGTCATCTTTAGCCAAGACCTTAACATTGATAAGAAGTCTGTTGCTCATGTCAAGTTGAACAAGTTCTACTCCAGAGCACCTAAGGGTTCTTTCATTAACAGTTAGCACATCCACTTTTTTCCTGATTCCATTGATGCATACAGCAATTGCAGGCAGTGCCTCCTTTATATGTGGTTTGGAGAGTAGACTGTCAGTGAGGCCTATTACCCTGGCTCATTTCCCAGGCTAACAAGGTGGACTACCACGTTGCACTTGCAACATTGTATAGATGGTGTCCGCCTTTTGGTGTGGGGTTCCTTGCAGTCTTTTGCAAAATGATTGGGATTGTTGTTACGATAACATATTATGGAGCCACGTGGATCCCCGGTAGAAAGCTTCCTTGCCCCATCTCATGTTGTTTGTACCACTGCAACTGCTAGACCCTACTCCAGTACTTCATCTTTCATGATTGCTCACACTTGTGACAACAGCTGGTTGATAGACAATTCATCCATCCATGTTGAAACGTATAAGAGATGTTTAAATCAGTCGGGTAACTCTCACACAAATGCACATGCCAGGCCACGGTCACTCATTCTGATGAACAGAATGGAGAGTTTTCATAACTTTGCCAGATAGACATCTACCAATTTTCTGGAACAGAGCTGTCACTCATTTTATTTGGTTAAAATCTTATTTTTCTTCTTCTCTTAGCTGCTGGTAGACTGCAAACACACTACCTGTTAGCCTTAAAAGGACTATATGTTGTAGATATTTCACCTGGCACAAATTACAGACCAACTCTCAATCTATTTGACCACTGATGGTTCAGACACAAAGCCATCAAACACAGGAATGAGTTTGAGGTCAAACTTCCCTTCTGCCATTTTTGCCAAAATAGCTTGTTGGCGTTTGTGTAAAAAGTAACCCAAACACTTGCTTTACCAACTTCAAAAGTATCTCTTTGTGTACACAATGCCACATTCATACATGTTCTAGCCTTTTCTCTCTTGTATTGTGTTTTTTATGCTAAGCTGATCTTGCAAAAGATTTGCATATGCCCAACCATTCTCTCCAATTCTCCTAGCCACAAGACCATGCCCTTCTTAAATTAAGGCATTAGGGCAGCCATATTTCTTTTTCCTTTCTTTCTTTCACTTGTTTTGCATGCCAAGCATATACATGCTCCCTTCACTAAAATGAGGCGATTTACACATGATCAAAATTATAAGACAAGAGAGAAAAATTCTACAAAATTGTACAAAAAGTGTACAAAAAGTGTATGTAAACATTCAACAACCAAATTTAATAATGAGTTCTACCTCCACTGCTTTTGATGACTTCATAAATTCTGTCAGGCATGCTAGAAATAAGCGTTTCCATTAAGATGCGAGGGATGTTGCTCCAGCTGCTGAAGTTGGCTTCACGAAGTTCATTTTTTGTTGAATATTGTTTGCCATTTTGATAAACATCTCTTGTCATCCATTCTCAAACATTTTCAATTGGGTTCAAGTCTGGTGAGCATGCAGGATGTCCCAAGAGATGGACCCTATTTTCTTGTAGAAAGGTCAAGGTCCGTATTGCAGTGTGGATTGCAGCATTATTCTGTCGGAATAACCATCCATCCACACACAAACGATGGCCCTCCATCATCAAGGATGCTTTTTGTAGCATGCTAACATAACCAGCCACTGTTTAACAACCCTGCACCACCTGGAGCTCCATCGTCCCTCTGTAAGAAAAGGCACCCCATACCATTAGAGACCCTCCACCACTATGACGTGTGGAGAAAATATCAGGAGGCATGTTTTTGTTCTGCCAATATCGTTGGAAGCCATCAGGACCATCTAGATTGAATTTTTTCTCATCAGAAAACAGGACTTTCTTCCACTTCTCAACATCCCATGTTTGGTATTCACGACCAAACTTTAAGCGGTCCACCTTGTGACGTGGAAGCAGCTGAGGAATTTGTTTACGCTTTTTATTTACCATACCTTTTTGTCATAAGTGCCATCTGATGGTTATGGGACTGCAATCAGCATCTGTGACTGCCTTAATTTGACTAGAAGAAAGTCCCCCCTCTTTCATAACAACCTGTCTTATTCTCTTACTCAATGCAGGAGAAATTTTTGGGGGCCTACCAGAGGATTTTGCTTTTCCATAATTCTCACTGTTCTTTAGAAAGTTGCAAATCACAGTTTTACTGCGATTTACCTAAGCTGCAATCGCCTGCTGTGACAAACATTGCTTATGGAATTCTAGAATTCGAGAACACTCAACTTTGGTAAGTTTGCTTGCTTTAGGCATGGCAATACCTTTACGCAGTGATTGCTAATCTCTAACTGAACTAAAAACATTGGAATTACCATAGATCTAACAATTTATACCCCTGGTCTTATAATTTTGATCATGCGTAAAAGGCCTCATTTTATAAAAATGTAAATTTCTAAATAAAATGTTTGGAATGTAGCTTTTTGTTTCCATAATCTTTTAGATTGTAGTATTAGTAACCTTAAGTGGGAGGAGTTTAAAATCTATCCGTAAAAAAAAATTTCTTTTTAAAGATTTTTAAGCGGTCTTAAATTTTGGATCAGGAGTGTATATATATATATATAAAGTATACCTAGTGAGCCAACAAACCTAGCAAGGTTTCACCTAAACAGCTTGTTTGCTTAGGTGAAATCTTAGTAGGTTTGTTGGCTCACTAGGTATACTTTATTTATTCTGCTCTACCTAAGTATTGAGTGCTGTTTTGTTAGTTGATTACTTGTCTCAGTTTTTTTTTCTTTCGGCTACTTGCTGACTCGGTCTGAATCCTTTTGACTGATGTTCATGTGCTTAGCTCCTTCTTTTTTTTATAACCAATTTTTCTTTCCACATAGATCTGTGGAGGGTTTTTCGACATGAGTATAGTTACAAGTTTGTCAATATATATATATATATATATATATATATATGGGGGGGTGTTGTCAAAGCAAATGTAAAGATTTTATTTTGTAACAAGTATTTATATACAAGACCAAAAATGTTAAAAGATTTTTAAAATTTTGAAATTTAAAAATGCTCACAAATGTTCATCAAGTTAGACAAAAAGTCAGGCAAACCATGAAAGATACCAAGTGACACAATTCAATGTTTAATAAATGAAAATGATGTTCTTGATTTTCTTTTTAATGCAAATTAGTAATTAAATTATTTTAATTTGCAATTAATTCATGTGTTATATATTTAAATAACATGAGGTTAACCATTTTCTTTTAAATTCATAACAGTTTTATAGTCATGTATGTTGGCTTGGGAAAGTAGTAATTCTTCCAGGAATGGAAATATCAAAAACATTTGGGCACAGATTTATATTTTAATAAGATTTAATAGCAGCACTCTGCAGAATTTTCCTTCTAAGTAAGTTACTTTCTCTTTTAATAGATCTATCATTCTTTAGATCAATTCTATTATCTTTTTTGTGGTTGTATATAATAGCAGTAAGAATTTACAGTTCCCAGTAGATGAAATATGCATAGAGAACACTTTCAAAGATCTCTGTTATAATTATTATTTCATTGGTAATGCTAAGAGAAATTCATACAAATTATACAACCACAAAAAAGATAACAACATTATTAACAACAATAAAATAGATAAAAATATACATATAATACTACCTACTAATTTTATCCAATTTAAACAATATTAAAACAATTACAACCACACCCAGAACTATTATGGATATATTCAGAACCAAAAATACTCATAATAATTCTGAGGTAGGTATATATAAAATAAATTGTCAGAACTGCCTATCACAATACAATAGTGAAACTTGTAGAAGTTTAAAAAATGTATCTATGAACACAAATAGATCTTATACACAACAATTTATCAAAGGCATAGAAATAAATTCAACTGTAACTTTGATCTAAAGATTACCAGTTATTAAAAGAAAAAGTAACTGACTTAGAAAAAAAAATCTTGAGAGTGCCACTATTGGATTTTATCAAAATATAAATCTGCACCCCCACTTTCTTCCAATATTCTAATATTGGTCTTGTACAAGCTGAGGCAGAGAGGACAAGCATTTTTGAAATAGCTATTACTCAGTTCCAGCCTGTATATCAATACTTGTCACAAAACAAAACCCTTGTATTTTGCATGATAAAGGCACTCAGAGAATGAAACACATCAGCTAAGATAAATTTTCTTTTTATCTTTATTTATATTGTCCTTTTTACAAATATACTCTATCTAAAAATTTTACACACACCCACACACACACACATATATAGAGTGCAATAGATGAATTGTCATCTAAATTATGCAAAATGAAAATAAAATTGACATTTCATTTTAACAGATATACTTACCAAAATTACACAAAAAATATCTTGAAATACTAAAGTGTAAATTTATTCAATAAAATCGCCATTGTCTTTAAATGACTTTAGAATCTCTTGCATTTCTTCTGGACAGTCACCTTGTTTAAGTTTGTCAATGCTGCCATCATAGTTGCCTTCAGTTTATCTTTGGTATTACAAGGAATTTTGGCAGTTTCTTGCTCATCTGCACCTCACACATAGTAATCAAGGGGGTTGCAATCTTGGGAGTTAAATAGCCAGATGCAAGGGCTGATGTGGCTACGGAAATTATCTGAAAGCCAAGACAGGGTTCTTCTGCTTGTGTGGCATGGTTCAGTTCTGTTGTTCCAGTCATTACCTTCTTGACCTAGGGCAACAGTACCTTCTCAAGGTGCTTAATGTAGGCCTTCATGTTGAGTCAGACCTTGTGGGAAGATGAATGGAGGCACAATGTTGCCATCAATAGTGATCACTTCAAACATCTTTGTAATCACCATTAGACTCATCCAATTCTTTCCATAATTTTTGGTACTGTTCTCAGATTGACACCCAAACACTCTGAAATGTTTGTATTTGAGATTTTGGTGTGAATGACAAGGAGTACAGCATATTATTTCTAAATTTCTGGGAGAAGCAATTGCAACATGGTACACTTTTTCTTATAAATAGTGCCCAACTGATCCTACTATACTGTACAGTTGACAAAGTGAAAAACAACACACATGCACCAAATTAGAAATATAAAATGATGACAATTTACCTATTGTACCCTCTGTATATTTATTTCTTCAAACGTTATTTTTAGTGGCTACCCCTGTTTGAAATAAAAGCCCCATTTTTTATCTTATTTTAAACAAGTAGTATTATTGCTATTACCAACCTATGTACTCAAAAAAACTTAATAAAAAAATGTGCTCTCAGGCAGGGTTGGAACTCAGCCAGGTTCTATTTGCCTTGTTAAAGAGTGCACACTTTCTCATTCCGATTTCAGGAGGATGCAGGTTCAAACCAAACCCTTCTGGAGAAAATATTTTTGTTATTAAGTTTTCTCAATGCACAGGATATATATGCTATTTAAAATAAAATAATAAATGGGGTACTTATTTCAAACATGGGTATTCAATGAAAAAAACATTCAAAGTAATAATAAAAATGTTATGAAAAATAATTTACATGTCTATTTCTTGATAACTTTCTTTTTCTTTGTATTAAGATATATTTGTTTTTATTTTTTATACATTCTATCACTCAATCTGTTTATCAGCATTCTGTCATCTTTACAGTCATATATTTTAGGTATTAATCAGTCACAGTCTCTACACTCAAATCAAGTCAACCTCTAATTCCTGGTTTACTTCCAGTATGACTGTTTATAATTTGTAAGTTGTGCAAACTCATTTCAAACAATCATTTTCCCTTCTACTTAGCATTACACTTCAAAAACTATACAGAACTAACAATAGGAAGAAATGTCAAAAAACAAGAGAAAACAGGAATAAACTTTAAGCAAAAGAACTGCACTTATTCAAAGGTCAGCATGATTACCTCAGGTCCTCAATCTGTATTTCTTACTCATTTTCTTTCTTTTTCTTATTCTTACTTTCTTTTTTTCTTTCATCCTCTGTTTAATTGTCACAATGTTTTTCTTTCTCTATGTATTAACAGGATTTTTCTTTTTTCTTCTTTTTATTTTTCTTACTGTATTATCAGTTGTTTCTTTTTCTTTTACCTCCTTTCTCTCTGCATCGTAACTTCTTTTTTGTTTCTTTTTATCTATTATCACAATTTTTATTTTTATTTTTTATTTTTTCTTCGAGTTCATAATCTTTCTTCTTTTCTTTCTCTATACATTACTGCAATTTTGGTTTTTCCTACTTTTTTCTTTCTCACTGTATTAGTTACCCCTTTTCCTTTTTTCCGTCTTTCTTTGAACATTAATTTATTTTTATTTTATTTTTTTTGATGTGTTACCACAATTTTTCTTTTTCATTTTTTTCTTTCTCACTGAATTATTAGCTGTTTCTTTTTCTTTTTCCTTTCTCTCTGTATTATCAACAACATTTTTCTTTCAAATGCATCATCACAATTTTTCTTCTTTATACTTTTTTTTGTGTCCTTCCTCTACACATTTTCTTTCTTCCATCATGCATTATTTGTTACAATTCTTTATTTTTCTTTCTTTATTTCTTTCATCATAAATTCTTTATCATAATTCTTTCACTTTCTTTTTTGCTTTCTTCCATATATTTTTTCTCTTTTATCCAATAGCATTATTTTATCTAAAATTTATCTTCCCTTTGTAAAAATTCTAAAGTGTCCTTTATTTTTTCCTTCCTTCATTTCTTTAGTCTCTCCATCTACCATAGTCTTTACATTTTTTTCCTTTTTCTCTTTTTTCCTTTTCTTCCTTCTTTCATTATAATTCTTTCAAGAAGTTTCTTTTAATTCTTTTCCACTTTTCAAGCTTCTTCCATTCTTCACTTTCTTTCTTCAAAATCTTCTTTCCTTTTTTCTTTCTATTTACTTTGTCTTCTATTATTTCTTACTTTCTTTTACTTTTGTACTGCCTTTTTGATTCTCTGTTTCTTTCTTTGTTTCTTTAATTTTGTTTTTATTTGTTTCTTTCATTTTACTTTCTTTCTTTATATTGTATTTCTTTATTTTTCTTTCTTTATATTTTTATATTTCTTTCTTTCTCTATATTTTCTTTCTTTCTTTCTTTCTTCCTTTAGAAAGAGCTTTTTTGCTTTTATTTTCTTTCATGCTTTCCTTTCATATTTCTTTCTTTTTGAAAGTCTGCTTCACCTTTTTTTATCTTTTCCTTCAGTTTTCCCTCTGTCTTTTCCATCTTTTTCATTTTCTCTTTATTTTTCATTTTTCTTTTGTTTTCATGCTCCTCCCATTCTTTACAATCTTATACTTGTTCTCTCTCTCTTTCTTTCTCTCTCTCTAATTAGCTAAGTACTTACTCAGAGATTGACCTTTCTTTCTCAATTTTATTTACTTTTTGCATGCATCTATCAAATTCCACACCACCATCTCTGCACCCAACAGACCCCTACCCATCCATTTCTAACTGGCTCAAAATCAAGAAAGTCCATCACTTTGAAAAATAATCTTAATAAAAGACCAGCTATCTGCCTATTTCAATCATGTTAACAAACAAAGAAACCAAAAGGCAAGGACAACATTACTTGAAAAAGTGCCCCCTTTTTACACAATTGAAAGTTTGCATACACAAAGGCATTTTCCTGATCCAGGCATGCACTTAATTCTTGATAAGGAAACTCACTACCCCATGAGTCTAAGTTGGGGAGGGAGAAAGTAACTTTTGAGTAAAAGGGAAAAGATATAAGCTAGTTAACCTCCTTCCCAAGTATACAATGCCTATGTTAATTATCAAGCTAAATCCCTGTAGACGACCATCACTACCCACTAATGCCTAATTTACTGCATGTTCTGAAGAAAATTCATGATTAATAAATCATAACTGTTTCTGTTTTACCAATGTGAAACATTCTTTGAAGAATCTCCTATTTTTGCATTGTTTTTGGTGACTCTTTTCTTTTTTATTTCTTTTTATATTTCACCAATATCTGCACTTTCTTCTATTCTTCTTATGTTGATTGTATTTCTTTCTTTTGCAAGTTCTGCTTTACGTTAATGGAAAATTATGGTGGTCTTATATCAAGCGTCTACGGCTTAAAAACCTACAGCAGTGAAATCTTGGTAAAACAAAGAATAATCACATGAAAAATTACAAGTCCAGATGCTGCAGTAGTAAAGCATCCATAAAGAAAGCGGGCACAGGGAGGAGAAGACTTCAGGTGATAATTCCCGTTTCACAAATATGTCTTTAGGCTTACCAAAATCATTATTCAGTAAGTTAACTATGTGCTCTGAGGTTTCATTCTGCCATTGTAACCATTAATTTTCTCTCTGCAGGTAATCATAATTACATTTCTTGTACCAGGTTGGAGATTTTACCAACATTTTCTGAATGATTTCAAGAAAGAAAGAAAGAAAGGTAATAAAAAAAAAAGAACAAATTAGATTTAGTCTCTTATTCTTATGCAAGAATCCAATCAATCCAGATATCCTTGTAGAATCCAAGCTCCACCCAAATAATAATACAACTTCATCTTGTTATAAGTTCATAATTTGGATTGCATCTTCTTTGGAACTAAACTTTGGAAAGTTTCAGAAAAGCAGATCTTCACCAGCTAAAGAGACATTATTGACTGAGTGTTTCTTCAGAGTTCAGCTCTTGGGGAATCACAATTGACTTGTTGACAAAACTTTACAATAAACTTTGATTATTTTTACAGAAAGTGTAGGGAGTACAAAATTTTAATCATCCTTTAAAAATGGCCGTTTTCAAAGTATATATATATATATGTGTGTGTGTGTGTGTGTGTGTGTATGTGTAAATCAAAAATGAAGAAAAGAAAAGATGAGAAAAAAAGGAATTATTCTTCAAAATTAGTAGTGGATCAAAAATATAACAATAAAATATAACAAAAAAGGATTTTTTTTTATTTCTTTGTTGCTATATTTTTTAATCTACCACTAATTTTGAAGAGTTATCCTTTTGTTCTCATCCTTGCTTTTCTTTACCGTTGTATTATATTTTTTGTAAGTATTTGACATAGATATTCATAGTTGGGAGAAGAATAATCTGGAAGAGAAAATCAAAATCCTCTATGAAATGTTTCAAGAAACAGGACTCAAAATAAACCTTTCCAAAACAAAAACTATGATTTAGAATTAAAATAAAAGCTGTGATGCAACCTACTCTGAATCATAAAAATTCAATACGTGGAATTACCAAACACTTCAGCTATCTTGGTATATGGATCAGTTATAACAATAGTATAGACAATAAATAAAAAATGATCTTGAACAGAGTATCAACATCCTCTCCCAAGTGTTCCAAGAAATATGATGCAAGATAAATCTTTCCAAAACAGAAACTATAATCTGGAATTGAACTGGAAGCAGACATGACACATGCCTGAACCCATTATAAAAGTTCAGGATGTGCATTTAGTAGATAGTAAGATTTCAGCATATGGATCAGTTACAACAAATTTAGTATAAGAGATAAAGCAATGGAACATAGAATGGTTTTGCTAGATGTAGTTTCACACAACACTGAAAACTGCTTCAGAACTAAAACATTAACTTGAGTCTTATCATTAAATAGCCTCAGATAGACCTTTGTATAAATGTCAGGCATGGCACTAAAATCATCCAGAAAATATCTCAACTGTCAGTTGTATGTCACTGTAACAGTTGCATACAACTACTTTTTAAGATCAATGGTTAAAAGTAAAGACCACACTTCTTTGAATCTCATGAGCTCGTGTTACAGAATCACAATACTAGAAAGATTGATTATAGTTATTGGATACTATAAATACTATAAATTTCAACTAGTTGCTCAGCCAATGATGCTGAAGGTTTCATTATTAACATTGCCACTTCCATATTTGTTTTTAACTTTTTAATTGGGCACAAACTGTTGTAATGTCCTTATATCTTCTATTTTTCTGAAATTACTTTGCTTTGTGGTGACCTTTGTCACAGAAGCTATATCTGGTTTGGCTAGACATGCATGCATGGAAAACTCTCTTATCAGCTTAAAAAATTGCATAAAAAAACTGGGAATACGCTTAGCAAAAATTTCAAGTGAGTTTTTTTCATTCTCGACACTACTACAGACAAGGTAGGCCATGAATCTTGTGCACACGTCAGACAATCTCATGGCATAGACTCTACACTCTCTTACTATTTCACTCAACAACAGCATTAGTTCACTCACATACATTTCTTCATTTAAAATTCTGCTAGAAACAAACAAAAGAGTCTCAAGCTGTTGTGTAATTTAAGTCCTCTAATATGGCAGTGAATACTGGACAATCTCCTCACAGTTGAAGAAGAGCTTTGAAGCAACAGAAATGTGGTTCAATGTGTATTGAAAGTGGTAGTACCTCACTAGCAATTTGGTCCACCCTGTTTTACTCAGGTGAATTGGGATGCGGAAATGTACTATTTCAGTCTACATCCAACTCTCACACATGCCTTGAAGAAGTCACATGGGCACTGTGTCAAACACACCTCGATCAATGGCACCAAGCTACCAGCTAAATTTATTCTTTTAAATGAGAGAATTCATTTTTTATATATTTTCAAAAAACACTTCAAGCGGATCTAGATTTAACCTCTGCCTTGTTTAAACTTCAATGCATCTATTTTAATTTCTGGTGTCATAGTATTTAATTCTTATTGAATTATTCTATATTTACAACCTAAAAAGATAGATATTTTAATGTCATAATATAGTGTGTTATTACATAAAAACTACTAACAGTAAGCCTAGTTGTTCAGGGTGATACAAGGGTACACTACTATTTGCTTGTGTTTATAGTATCAATTTACTTTAATCTGGCACTGCGGATTATAAATACATATAATTCTCTCTATTATAATAAAGACCTTTGTGTATTTATATATATATATATATATATATTTCCCTCCTGTCATGCTTAGAGAGAGAGACACACACAGAAAATAGCAAGGCAGCATCAACTCAGTTCATTCTCTTTACTATTAGTTATTAAACTTTATTATCAATGGTTAAAGTTCTTGCCATGTGTTAACTCTTTAACAGTGTCTAATAATTTTATTTTTTGCAATAATTACCTCAAATAGTGAAGAATATATGTGTATATATACATATATATATGAAAATAAAACAAAAATTTTGATATTTAAATCTGTTAGATAGCCATTTCTATGAGGAATTCCTCACTTCTTCAGCAATGGTTGAAACCAAAACTTTATTTATTCAAATTAAAATATGTAAAAAGATTTTTTACTGGTAGAAGCCTCAAAAAGTCATCCATATTGGGTTTTTGGGATTTATCTTTCTGATCATCTTTGGATTTAAAATATATATATAGTCATTCGCAGACAGATATGTTTTGCTGTATCACAGCTCATCAGTACGGTTAGACAGCTGATTGCCTTTTACCCAGGATTGAAACCCACATATATACATATATATCCCTCTATTAAAATAAAGACTGCTGTATATATATATATATATATATTTCCTTCCTATCATGCTCAGTGGTTTGTATTGTTTTTTTTTCTTATGTCATAAGGTAAGATAGACAATAGTAGTTAGATTGACATATATGTCGCTATCATTTTGGATGGCATATTGATATAAATATTTTGCCATCATTTTTGATAACACAGGTCCACTCATTTGTTATAATTCTGAAGTTTCCAAAATGGCTACCCTTTGATCTTTGTTTTAGATAATAGTTGGGGATTAGGAATTTGTTACAATACTCATGCATAAAGTGAAATATTAGAAATTAACATCTTTTTTTAAGATGTTTGATGAAGAAATAAAAAATATCTTTGATAATAAGGAAAAAAGATAAATAAATGTTAAAGATAAAATAGAAACAAATAACAGGTTAAGTTAAAAGATAAAAAGAAAATATATATAAAGTGAAAATAAGAAAATAGACTTTAAAGAAACAAAAGGAGGAGGAAAAAGAAAAAAAGAATTTAGAAATTAGAAAAAGACAATTTCAACGATAAATAACAAAACAGAGAAAGTGAATGAGAGAGAATGATGAATAAAAGACTGAAAATAAAATACTGAAAAATTGAAAATAAAGGAAAAAAGAAAGACTTAAAAATGGAAAATAGAGAAACTAAGGTTGAGGAAGAATGGCAAATAAAAAGCTAGAAAGAAAATATAAATGATAAATTGAAAATAAAAGTGAAAGACTTCAAAAAAAGAAACAAAAATGAGAAGAAA
Organism: Ascarosepion bandense; assembly: GCA_037127315.1. NCBI lineage: Eukaryota > Metazoa > Mollusca > Cephalopoda > Sepiida > Sepiidae > Ascarosepion > Ascarosepion bandense. Next base: position 716,848 of record JBBBDQ010028654.1, on the reverse strand, counting down.
TAAAAAAATGTAAAGAAGAAGGAAAAAGTAAATATAAATGAAAAATAAATGAAAGAAGGAGTTTAAAGAAAAATGGATAAAAGATAGAAGGTAAGAAAAAAGAGAAAGATTTTTGAAAGTTTTGAAAATAAAAAGAGAAAAGATATAAAATAAATTGAAAATGAAAAAGAAATAGAAAGATATAAATAACAAATTGAAAATAAATTCTAAAGGAAGACTTCAAAGAAACAAGCTATGAAGAAGAAAAAACTAAAGAAACAATCAATTGCACAAAAACAAATACATCAGACAAAAGAAAAGATGATGATGAAATAAAAATGAGAAAAGTGAAGGATTGAAAAAAATACATAAATATAAAAATTCAAGTCGATCAGAAAAATTTCCTTGTTAGAAATCAATATTTGCTTAATAAAAAAAGAATATTTAATTTGTTTAAATATTTCAATGTTTATTCATGCCATCCTCAGAATATTATACAAGGAATTTATAAAAATATATATAAAACTTACAATTTATAGATTCCAGACTTAGTTAGGACACAATAATTAAACAATGAAAATGGAGTAGTCTGTTTTTATCTTCTTTTAAGGGCAGACAAGCAAACAAGCCTTTTTGCCATGGGTGATAACTGATATTAATATCTTTTTTTAGTTATATCTTTCAAATCTTGGTAATGAGACTTATTTTTATTTTTATTTTGAAGACTCATCTGTTTATACCTGTGATCAGTGGCAATTGTGGAACTCTGAAAGTGGTGGTGGTTGGTGGGGAGGCTGCTTAAAGTCCAAAATTTTTCTGAGGAGAAGTGGGGAAAACTCAAGCAGTGTCTTCATTTTGATACTACACAACTATCATCTACACAACTTAGGAATGATGTTGAGCATAAGTATGTTACTTATGAAAGAGATGAATGTCCAATAACAGTTGCAGAATATTCAGCATCTAACTTCAACATTTTCGCAGACCTTTCTGCTTTTTTGGTGTCACTGTTTGTTGTTGAAGTGGATTTTTTATAATTCAAAAATTTATAATGCAGTGTTGGTTTATAGTTGTAGTGTCATGTATATATTTGTGTTCTGTTTTGTAAAAAGATGTTTGAAAATATAACATTGTTTTGCTGTAAGGAATCAAATATGAGAAAGACAAAAAGACGTATGGTTTGCTTGATCATTTTTTTAAAAAAGAATCATTTTGGTGTTCAGTGGTGACCACTATGAATAGGGAAAGAAGAGGTTTAAATTGTTTTTCTACCAACTCCTTTTCTTCTTTCTTTGATTTTTTTTACCAAATGCTAGTATTGTTAAATGAAAAAGAAAAAGCAGAGGGAAAAGTGATGAAGATCAAATCTTATCAAAATTCAGAGACTCATAATTTTCATAAATTTTTAAGGCTTATAAAAGTAGTGGGGTCAACCAAGGGGTCAGCCAAAATTCTGGTTGGGGTGGCCTTGGTCCCTTCTCCTCTCCCCATAAAATCCCCACTGCCTGTGATATTTTTTATTTAAGATTTTTTAAGAATAGGGATTTTGATGCACAGTCTAGAACTCTAGTGAAATAATAAAGTGCATCATTGTGAGAAGAATTATCAATGCAACAAAGTATAAGCATGTTGCTAGATTCATATTCCAAGTTATGAAGTTTGAGCATAATTTTTCTGTACACAATTTGTTGCTTTTGCAAGGTCTATCATTGCTAATGTTTACACAGTCAAGTTGCTATTGACTACTCTCCTAATATGCTTTGACTTTCACTACACAGGCATTATCACTAAACAAAATTAATATCTATTAATTTTCAGTTCAGTCTGTAGTTTCTTTTGCTTTGCTTCTTCTAATTCACAAGTTGTATCTTCTAATATAATTTTGAAGAAAAGTGGAATGCCCCCCAACAATTCTATGAATTTTTTATCTCTTACACCTGCATCCTCAGCCAAGAAACATTGTTTCTTTCTACTTGGATGTCTAAACTCTCTCAAAATTTTTGTAGGAATCTTTATTTTCCTTTGTATACTTTTATTGTCATTTTATTTAACAAAAAGTAGGTGATATAGATTGCCACTCAGTGGTTAAAGCCATGGATTCAGACATATACACAGTAAAGTCCCAAAGTTTGTACATCTGAATTTCAGTTTTTTTTCAATCAAGAATACAAAATCATTTTTAAAGTTCAAACTGGTTTTGTTTCTTCATAGAAGCAAAGAGGGATATCCACTTCAAACACATTAGTAACAATGTCCATTCTAATGCCTGCAAGAAGCACTGAAACCTGATTTAACAATAGTAAAATGAGAAATTGGAGACTCATTTTGAATTCAAATTAAACTCGTTGCATTCACTTATATGCAAACTAGCAGTATAGCCCGACGTTGCTCAGGTGTAATGAAAGCTTTAAAACTAATCCATGGTCCTGGAGCTCAGACTCTTTGGACATTGGCACGAAAGACTAAAAAGCAATAGTTGTTTCTAGTTAAAGCAAAACTGTAGACTGAAAAAAAAATGAATGGATGTAAGTCAAATTTTGATTTCCTGGTATCGATATCAAATAAGTTTTTTTGTCGTAAACTGGATTTTGAAGGCTAAATAAGTCCTCTGAGTAAATGGTATCATGGCTGAGACTAAGAACTACAATTATACCTACTTAGAGCCAAACCTGAAGCAAAAACTAAAATAAAAGGGCTGAAAAAATACAGACAGGCAGATAAACAGACACACTCACAAACATCTTGCCTTTTATATATATATATATATATATATATATATATATATATTATCGATTTTCTGTACTATTATAAGAACTGCAACCTTGAAAGTTCTGAATATCATTTCTTATGTCTTTGTCTATGAGTGTATCAAATTTGATTAAAATCAAACCACTCCTTCTATAACCTGATTTTTTTTATTATCAATTTCCGATATTTATCAAGGGTACCTTGACACAAAACCTAGCTACATACACTCGCAGACGCTTATAGTACAACCGTGTAAATTTTCAAGAAAATTGGTTCAGCTGTTTTGGAGTCTATAGATAATGGATGCATACTCACACACAGACACACACACTTTTGGAGTAGATAGACTAAACTATTGCCCAGTTCACACTCCACCCACATCTATTGAACAGGTGAAGAGGCTCCTCCCTTGTTCCCTGTTTAGGATGTGGTTTCCAGCTTTCTCTTTTCCAATCTTTTTACTCTTAAGTAGCTCCCTGCACATCAGTGGCATTACTGCCTTGCTTGGGGTGATATAATTAAAAAACACATACACACACACACACAGATACACACACACAGAGACAAAGTTCCATTTATAAATAAGTTTAAATTTATATTTAGTTCCCATTAGGAAAGTTATTAATCGATCAATTTTCCCTCCAGCTATGGGTTGAATAGAATGACAGGTTGGCTTCTATAGTCTTGGTGTGCAACCAGTCTCTTACAGAAAGAAATGGCAACCTACTGCAGGAAAATGCTTAGTCAGTCATGACTCAAAAGAGATATGATTAGCCAGGCATGTATCATGCATAGCCCTTAAATGACTGACTAAAACTTTTAAATTTCCAAATCTATAACTTCCTTCCTCTTCCTGCACTTTGATGTTTGTCCTAAAATTATCTGGTAACTTTTATAGAAAACATTCATACCATTGATTTCTACAAACAGTTCCTGGTGCCCCACTGTTCATAACTCCAGACCGCACTTTTTAATCCATAAAAAGAAACATAATCTGCAGTTAACTTTTGAATCATTAGCAATATATTAATTACATATTCTGCTAATCTATCATGGATATTTTTTCTCTGCACAGGAATAGTGTCTAACTTAATGTAAAATGCAGCCACAAATATTGCATTTGGAGGTTTTAAATCTTTTTTATTAGAATGACCATAGTTTTTATTTCTCATTACTCTCTCTGAATTTATATTGGAGCACTGAAAAAAAAACATTGATTTGACCAATAACCTAAATACATCTTCCTAAGGTCCAAATCTGCTCTTCTGTCATGTGAATTTGTAACACATTAAATATGGTATTAAAAACTTATAATTTAAGTAGGCATGTTTTTTTTTACATTTCTTAATAATTTCCTTTTAACAGTGCTTACCTACTAGCACATGAGTGAAAGGCTACAGACCTCAAAACTATTTCGTACACATGACTAAATGATGGTAATGGAAGAAGCTGCTTTTGTATATTTCGTTGTGCTATGGGCAAAACAACTATAACTCATCATAACAGTATATACAATGGATAAACATAATTATAAATTATAAATATGGATGAAATAAAAAGATGGATAAAAAACAATGTTCATTTTTGCTATGATCCCATATTTAAAAAATAACAGAACATCTTTTTTGAAGTCATTTAGAGTTTGATTAAATAGTTTCATTTAAAGCCAAAAGAGATGAAGGAACATAAATGAGACAAACATATTCAATGTACACTAATTTCTTTTGACTGGTGAAGCACATGCAAACTTTAAAGGCAATTTTATGCTTAGAATAACACTCATTTCTAAATCTAAATCTAAACTTATTTATAAATGGAACTTCGTCTGTGTGTGTGTATGTGTGTGTATGTTTGTGTTTGTGTGTGTGTCCATTACCTTTAGATTCCGAAATGGCAAAACTGATTTTCTTGAAAAGTTGCACAGTTGTACTATAAGCATCTGCAAGTGTTCTTAGCTAGGTTTTGTGACGAGGTACCCTCGATAAATATCGAAAATCGAAAAAATCTGGTTATAGAAGAAGTGGTCCGATTTTAATCAAATTTGATAAACTCATAGACAAAGACATAAGAAACGATATTCAGAAGTTTCAAGGTTGCAGTTCTTACAGTAATGCAGAAAATTGATGATATATATATATTTAAGGCAAGATGTTTGTGTGTGTGTCTGTTTATCTGTCTGTACGCCTTTTATACAAATCCACAATTTTTATCCGATTCTCACAAAACTTCACACAAATATTCTTTAGGCTGAGTCTGAGCTCCACGACCATGGATTAATTTTAAAGCTTTCATTACACCTGAGCAATGCCGGGCTATTGCTAGTATACACCATAGGTAAATAACAACAATATACATTCATGTGGATAACATAAATAAAGAAAGTGACAAAACTGGAATTTATTGTCCCTTAGGTATGTTATCATGTGACACACCTGTGAAGTGAGTAGCTATGTTAAAATGCACAATAAATAACAGGACTGTTCAACAAGCAGAATTGACAAAGTTTGCAATAAACAATAACAAGAAGAAGAAAAGAAAAGGGAAAAAAAGCAAAAACTAATATAAAGCAAGCAAACAATATATGCAAGGCAAATTAACAGTAATAAGGCAAAGCAACAGTTAGAAGGCAAATTATCAGTAATAAGGCAAAGCAACAGTTAGAAGGCAAATTAACAGTAATAAGGTAAAGCAACAGTTAGAAGGCAAATTAACAGTAATAAGGCAAAGCAACAGTTAGAAGGCAAATTAACAGTTAGAAGGCAAATTAACAGTAATAAGGTAAAGCAACAGTTACAAGGCAAATTAACAGTAATAAGGCAAAGCAACAGTTAGAAGGCAAATTAACAGTAATAAGGTAAAGCAACAGTTAGAAGGCAAATTAACAGTAATAAGGTAAAGCAACAGTTAGAAGGCAAATTAACAGTAATAAGGCAAAGCAACAGTTAGAAGGCAAATTAACAGTTAGAAGGCAAATTAACAGTAATAAGGTAAAGCAACAGTTACAAGGCAAATTAACAGTAATAAGGTAAAGCAACAGTTACAAGGCAAATTAACAGTAATAAGGCAAAGCAACAGTTAGAAGGCAAATTAACAGTAATAAGGCAAAGCAACAGTTAGAAGGCAAATTAACAGTAATAAGGCAAAGCAACAGTTAGAAGGCAAATTAACAGTAATAAGGCAAAGCAACAGTTAGAAGGCAAATTAACAGTTAGAAGGCAAATTAACAGTAATAAGGTAAAGCAACAGTTACAAGGCAAATTAACAGTAATAAGGCAAAGCAACAGTTAGAAGGCAAATTAACAGTTAGAAGGCAAATTAACAGTAATAAGGTAAAGCAACAGTTAGAAGGCAAATTAACAGTAATAAGGCAAAGCAACAGTTAGAAGGCAAATTAACAGTTAGAAGGCAAATTAACAGTAATAAGGTAAAGCAACAGTTACAAGGCAAATTAACAGTAATAAGGTAAAGCAACAGTTTCAAGGCAAATTAACAGTAATAAGGCAAAGCAACAGTTAGAAGGCAAATTAACAGTAATAAGGCAAAGCAACAGTTAGAAGGCAAATTAACAGTAATAAGGCAAAGCAACAGTTAGAAGGCAAATTAACAGTTAGAAGGCAAATTAACAGTAATAAGGTAAAGCAACAGTTACAAGGCAAATTAACAGTAATAAGGCAAAGCAACAGTTAGAAGGCAAATTAACAGTTAGAAGGCAAATTAACAGTAATAAGGTAAAGCAACAGTTAGAAGGCAAATTAACAGTAATAAGGCAAAGCAACAGTTAGAAGGCAAATTAACAGTAATAAGGTAAAGCAACAGTTACAAGGCAAATTAACAGTAATAAGGTAAAGCAACAGTTACAAGGCAAATTAACAGTAATAAGGCAAAGCAACAGTTAGAAGGCAAATTAACAGTAATAAGGTAAAGCAACAGTTACAAGGCAAATTAACAGTAATAAGGTAAAGCAACAGTTAGAAGGCAAATTAACAGTAATAAGGCAAAGCAACAGTTAGAAGGCAAATTAACAGTAATAAGGTAAAGCAACAGTTAGAAGGCAAATTAACAGTAATAAGGCAAAGCAACAGTTAGAAGGCAAATTAACAGTAATAAGGTAAAGCAACAGTTACAAGGCAAATTAACAGTAATAAGGTAAAGCAACAGTTACAAGGCAAATTAACAGTAATAAGGCAAAGCAACAGTTAGAAGGCAAATTAACAGTAATAAGGTAAAGCAACAGTTACAAGGCAAATTAACAGTAATAAGGTAAAGCAACAGTTAGAAGGCAAATTTACAGTAATAAGGCAAAGCAACAGTTAGAAGGCAAATTAACAGTTAGAAGGCAAATTAACAGTAATAAGGCAAAGCAACAGTTAGAAGGCAAATTAACAGTAATAAGGCAAAGCAATTACAAAAATTTCACAAACTAAAAATTAGGGTTGGTACTCAAAGCAAGTTTGGACAAGCAAGCATAACAAGACAAGAAAGACTGGGACTGAGTCAGATGAAACCAAGAACTGGTGTATTTTATTGGCTAGGCAAAAATTCCAGCAAGCATTTGCGTGCTTCTGTCTATAAATTGGGGAGGGGCAAGTACTTTGCAGTCATTCTTATGGGTTGAAACCAACAACTCTAGTCATCACAAAGCTTCAAAGCTTCCCAATCGCTGACCTTGCAGCCAAATGTATTCTGGGATGAGGAGTTATCATTATTTACATTCAGACTATTGTCCATATTTTTGTTGTTGTTATTGCAATGTTTCTGCCATTGAGTCTTCCAGCCTTCCACAAGTGTATACAAATCTACAGAGAATTCTGAACTGAAATCTTTATTTAATCTACAGAGGTAGACTGTTCTTGTTTTACTGCCCATATCTAGGGATATCTCATCTAGTTCTTTTTTTTGTTTTTTTTGCTCAGTTATCATTTCCACTGAGTCAAAGTACATATTTTGTGACTCAGGGATCGAATTCACACCCACTATGTCACCAAATCTATAAAGCAATGCTTTAATCTACGAGACCATTGTCCTATAGAATTCGCTGTAGATTATAGGATACAACTCCTATATCATCCATTAAAAACACAAAATAAATTGCACACTAACAAAATTGGATTCAAATGACTACAACATTTGGGAAAAACCCAAAGTAAAATTGCACACCAGCAAAAAGGGATTCAAACAACTTTGGAAAAATCTAACTAAGAAAAATTCACAAGTTAGTGTGAAAAGCAAATCTAAGTGTTGAGTACTACTTTTTTATTTGTTTTGCCTTCTCTTTCTCTCAACCTGTGGTGACCTACTAAAAAAAGGAAGGAACAAAGACTTTACATTCCGCTACTACACAACCATAAACTCTAAACTTCTGCAGACATTTTTAATACCTACACTTCTCTACAAACAATTTTTACTACAAAATTGCATGCATTTTCTCAATGAACATTTATCTTTTTGCAAATATATTATTGTGTTCAGATAACAAAATTTCACTTATATTTTCCTTCTTATACTTTTGTTATTCTGTAAATAAATCTTTCCTTTAATGTACACATGAAATATTTTATCCTTTTTCATTTCAAAAATCAACCTTCAATCTTCTGATATTTAAATTGTGGGGACTTTGGACGTGTTTGGCACAAGGCCAATTCGCCAAGCTTTATCAAGGCTCCTACAGCACCTATATACACATGAGAAATGTCAGAAAGCAAAATGGCTGAAATATTGCAACAAAGATGTGGTAAATAGTCTTAATTCAAGTAATGTAAATAATTGTATTAATTAAGATATATATTTTTATTAGTATCCAAAAGGTTTGTGATATAAACCTAAAGAGAAAGTCAAATTTAAAAATTAAAAGAAGCAAGCAAAAGATTGAAATAAAAATGAAAGAAAATAAAAAAAGAATGAAAGCATACAACACTTTAAAACAGTAACTTTCTCAACCTAATCATTTGACACAATCTTAAGAGAGTAATAATGTCAACATAACCAGATAAGATAGAATTTAAGAGAGAATTCTGAAGAGATTAATCACAACATGTTCCAATAATTTAAGACTGTACTCTGTCTGTTTAGCCATCTAAAGTTAATAATTTGAAACAAATTAAGATAGCAGTCTTAAGATTTGGAATTATTTATGATATTATTCTTAAAGCAGTAATCTCAATTTAATCAGAACAATTTGGGACAGTCATTTTAAGAGAGCAATATCCTCAACCAAATTACAACAATTTCAGACAGTGAGTTCTTAGTGAGTTAAAATAATTTATGCTAGTCATCTTAATAAAGTAATATATCTTAGCTTAAGCAGAACAGTTTTAAACAATAAACTTAAGACAATAATCTCTAATTTAGAATAATTTGTAAAAACATTTTTAAAATGCACTGTTCATTTCCCACTCTGCATTATTCAGGGGCATCTGCTTAATAACCAATTTGTCTTGCTTGTTCTAAATGTTTGTCGACAGGGTGCCAACTCACCAAGGAATTATTTGTTCATTATAGTAATTGAATATGGCAAAAAGAGAAGTTACCAATTGATATTTTGAAAAAATGTTATTTTTATATTGATATTTGCAGGTTAGAGAAAAGATATTTCAAATTTATATCTGCAGTATTTCTTTGTGCTTAAGTCATAAAATTATTGAATCTTGTGAATAGCAATTTATAAATGTGTCTTTAATCACAATGCATTTCAATTGATGCCAATTATTATCTTCTTGTTTTCTGAACCACTTCTGACAGCTGGAGCCTTTTGGAAACTTATCAAGATGCGAGAGATTAGACAACCATTATCAACGTTTGTTTAGAAATATCCTTTCATATTATTTTATATTAAAAATTTATGAAAAAATAAAATCACAATGAATTACAATTTTGATAAAGAAAAACAAAAAAGATAATATGGTAGGATTATGAAATTTTTATAAAACTTTTTTCTGTTTAAGAATATAATGCAGGGTAATTATATTAAATTTAATAACACATGCATACACAATACAAAAGCATATATTACTTGCACTTTTAAATAATGTCGTATCTATCTACAAATTTATATAAATCTAGCATAGTACCCATAAAAAATAAAGTAATTATTGTTGTATGGAATGACATTTTTACTTAATATCAGAGTGTTGGCACTTCTGCAAAGGACCAGAATGACAGTGGTCAAAGAGACTGGACAATTTTTGTTCTTGGCTTGTATGGAATGATGTGTAAATAGATCAGAACACCTTAACTTGCTCTTTGAGAAGTGATCAAAGTGTAGTATCAGTTCTCTTTTTCTCCTAAAGCTAAGAAAGAAGCCCAATTACAAGGATTCCAACCTCACAGCATGACGTCTCTCATTGCATTAAAGATGCAGAATTGTAGTTATCAGTGCTAGTATGACATAGATTAGGCAGTTTTTGTTTCTGACCTGCATGCACGGCACTCCCCATTAAACCAACATTGTGTAAAATTCCTGCCAGCAAGGTGTGGGTATGCAAATAGAGTATAAGATCAGAGCATTGATCTCTGACTAGAGTGTAGTATCTGTTCACTTCTTGTACTGTTTCTGTCTTCTGGCAGGTTATGGTTCGGCAATGAGAGATGTCTGGTCCTGGTTATTTGAAACTTGTAGTTACACCTCCCTCATCTAACTACAGGGAGTCAGTTGGTAGATATTAAAACCAGTGTGACAGTCATTGTGAGGACAAGGCAATTTTTTTATTCAGTTTATATGTATGCAAATAAACAGTGTGTTGTAAAACTGACCCAGAGTTACATCTCCCCTCCACTATGGGAAGGTAAATAAGCAGCAGACTATTGTGACAGTGTTTCTATGGGTTGAGCAATTACTGTACCTCACCTGTATTTACATGTACCAGCACCTAAATCTACTATGTCACATCCTGCATTGTGGAGAAATGAGTAAAATTGATGGGTTGAAATTTGGGCCCTATTTTGGTTAATATATTTGTGGAATTTCATGAGAAAAACCTACTCTTTTTTCCTTCTAAGCTCAGGGTTTACTTCCATTATGTTGATGATACTTTTTGTGTATTCAACAATGAATTGGAGGTTGACCAATTTTTCTCTCTACTCAATGGTGTTCATCCCACCCTTAAATTTATGGTAGATAAGGAGGTACATTGCTCTTTGTGCTTCTTAGATGTTCTAGTTCATAGAACACCTTCCTCTTTTGTTACTTTACTCTAAAGAAAGCTTACCTTTATGAGTCTCTACACTCATTGAGATTTGTTTTGTTTTAAACAACAAAAAATCAATTTGATCAAGACTTTGACCAATAGGACACTAATGATTTGTTCAGATGACACCTTGAAAGATTAAATTAGTTCTATAACTAGTATCTTTGTGAACAATGGCTCTACTTTGGATATTGTTTAATTGGTTATTTCAGATAAGATTGCTGAGTTTAATAAAATTAAAGCTGCAATGGTTAGAAAATGTTTAGTCAGGGTTAGTGAGATCTCTGCCAAGCAAATTTTATTAAGTTCATGTGAGTGTTATTTTGTAACATGTTGTGTTTAAAACTAGATCTGTCTTTCCATCTATGTGTAAAGGTGTTCTATCCCCTCATCATATTAATTCTGTTATCTACTATTTTAAATATATTTGTGGAGTCGACTACATAGGTAGAATGATGCAGCGTTTGAATATTAGAATCAAACTACATGTACCACTAAAATACTTAATAAAACTTTCTTCTGGTGATATCATTTGAAACACATACGAGTCCTCTATTGCAGATTATCTGATAAATAATCAGTTATGCTTTGGATTTTAGTATGGATTGGTTCTCTGTTTTAGCCAGATCACATTTGTTGTTCTATCTGATGGTGTTGGGTATACAGTTTATCAGGTTTAGGCAGTCAACATTTGTAAACATTTGGGTCTCTAGCATCTTCAGATGTAATAACTATAAGCAAAATTATAATTTCCCCTCCCGTTTATTCAAGTCCCCCATAACAAGTTTATTTTTCATAATATTTCCCTGTTTAGAGTTCTGACGAGTGGGGATGAAAACAGTCGACTGATGTTTTTGTTTTAATATTTTGCATGGCCAATCTTAATAAAATTTTTGTCTTTAACACCATAATAAAATTTTGTATCACCAAATATATATATATATATATATATATATATATAATCTTGAAAACATTTTTGGATATTTTACAAATCCATGGGTAATAGATATTTTGCAACTAAGCAGGCACTCCTCAGAACTTAGCTGTGAAATATCTATTACCCATGGATTTGTAGAATACTCAAAAATATTTTCAAGATTATACAAATCTGTTAAATTTAATAAAAAATTTAACACTGAGTTCTTTTGCGTTTGTCTCTGTTGGAATTTATCTGACAAAAATACCAACTATTCTACATTATATATATATATATATATATATATATATATATATATGTATATGTGTGTGTGTGTGTGTGTGTGTGTAGCCACACTGATGAGCTGTGATACAGCAAAACAGGCTTGTATGTGAATGATTAACATATGCACATTTTAGGCATTTATATACATATCTTTATCGTAATAATATTCTGACCACCATGCCCCCAAGCTGTAGCTGTTATCCCCATGCCCATCATCATGTACACTTTTTAAAATGTATTTTCTTATTGTTTCTGCTGAAACTGTCACATCTTCATTGTATATAATACTGTTTTACTTGTTAACTTTTTCCTAATTTCTTTTTAAAGATAGTTCAGCTTTGAAACAATTACTCTTCCTGTTTCTTCTTACTATCTTGCTCAATATTAGATCATGTACAGTTTTATGCCAATCTTTGTAGAGATAATATGACAGATTCAATGTAATGTAATATTTCTTCATCCAGGATTTCCCTTTTTTTCTTTATGATCCTTATCAAATTGTAATCTTGGCGGTGCATCAACATGGTGCATTGTATTTCTTTTTAAATACTCAATGTCAAAATCACATGCCATTAATTTTATTGCCCACCTTGCAATTCTGGAAGAGGAAACTTTTGCTAGTTCCTTTGTTGGGTTAAAAATAAACACTGGATATTAGTAGAAATTTAAAAGAACTTTAATAGAAATTTCTTACCAAATAAAAATTGTTGAGCTCTGTCTGTGCTCCACACAATGACTAATGCTTCTTTTGCACTGGATGACCTTCTTGTGATAAAATTCATTTGAACTCACACTTCTTTTTATGCAGTTCAGCAAATGTTTTTACGAAGTCATTGTATTTTAGTAGATGTCTATTATAAAAATTAATCAATCTTAAAAAAGATCCCAATTCTTATTAGTAGCTATAGACACCTTTGAAATTTTTAAAAATTAAATTGTGATTTGGTACTCTAAATATGATATTGTATAACAATTGAATACACATTGTCTGTGTTTATTGTCATCCCAACATTTTTGACTTTTGCAACAAATGTTCTGTTTTTTTTTTTGCTTTAATCTACCTCTAGTGATGGCACCAAAAGGCATTCTCATCCATTGTAATAACCCTATGGGGGGGTTTCTTGTGATAATCTTCTTATAATTATCATCAATCTGTATTTTATAGTAAGAAGATTTTAAATTAATGTTTTCAATAAATTTAATGCCCAGTAACTTGTGGATAGCAGTTTTGATATTGAGAATAGGAAAAAAATCTGAGCATAGTTTATGATTTACACCTATTTTAAAAACAACACATATTTCTAAGTTTCCATCTGATTTTTTCAAAACTCTAATGGGAGGTGCCCATTTACTGCCACCTGGAGGAACATACTCCAAAATACCCACCTCCACTACTTTCTTTAACTTAGCAGCCACTAAAGGTAAAAAGTGAATAGGTAATTTACAGAATTCAAAATAGGAGGGTTGCTAATTTCATTTAATTGCTTGCTTTATGCTCCTTTAATGCTCTCATTTTTACTTTTTCTCATTTTATACTATTGATTAATTTTGATATATTAACCTTTAGAACATCTTTCCTTGAAGTCTATGATTTTTTTGCCTTCTACTATCGTAATGGGAATAATTTCAAATTGGTCACTGATTTCAAAAGTTTCATTGAAGAGTTTCAATTTGAGATGACTTTTTCTTAATTTTGGTTTACCCATTTGTTCCCATAAATTTCTTTGGATTAGACTGACCACAATTGAAAAGTCATGCCATTTATCTTTTCATATTTTCCCTTGGAGAAAAATGTAATAATAAAGATACAGTATACTGGTATGTTTTGATTTGCAGTTAGTTTTCATACACATTTACACCAATATTAACTAATGTTGCCATCAAAAATAGACTTAGACAGACAAGTGTTTCTATATAAACACACATATACACTATCATGCACTTTACTTCCAAAATATTTCTCACACATATATTTAAGAATTATCCATTGTTTGAATACATATGACATGTGTATTAATATGCACACATATTACATTACCATCTAACATACACCTAAACAAACATACACATACACTATTATACACTTTACTATCCAAAATATTCCATGCACGTACATTTAAAAATTATCTATTGCTTTAATACATGTGATACATATCTGACCAATAAGAACTAATGTCCAAATCCTGATATCCAAGTATACTGTCTCATTGTTTTTTCATTTTTCTCTTGGTTTCTGAAGAAGCTTTAATAAAAGTGAAACATGTTTATATTGAGATATGTTTCCTATTCATTCTTTTTCTTTTTTCTATCATTATGGATTAGAATATCCATATTTTCAACTCATATATATATATATATGTGTGTGTTGAGTTTTCTTCTCACAATATATATATATATATATATATATATATATATATATATATATATATATATATAACATAACTGTTCTTTCAGCAAGATGGAGTGCCTTCCCATTATGCTTTCACAGTAAGTGACTACTTTGACCAAACCTTTCTGCAGAGTTGGTTCAGAAAAGGAGCAGCATTGAATAGCTACTATGTTCACCTGACCTAACACCAATTGATTTCTTTTTTATTAGTGTAGTAACAAACAGACATATTTATTGATATTGATACAGATCGGTATTTGTAGCATGCTGTTTCATAGTGTTCTGAAGAGGTTTGAGGAATGTTGCAATGCTTAAGGAGGACATTTTGAGCACTTAAGAGATTAAAATGTGCTAAAAATTTAAGTAAAGACTTAAACAAATGTACATAGTTTTGAACAGATATGGTTGTAAAAAATAAATGTAATAAAATGTTTTAAAAAATGTAAAGTGCATATATACTTAGTGTATACCTACTTCTGGTCCATATATATATATATATATATATATATATATAGATATATATACACCTATATTAATAATACAACCTCATATTTATATTAATAACTATAATTAACTATGTAACATAAAATTCATCAGCACTTTCAGATGATTGTAATCTGATGTGGTGAAAGCCAAAAGATTCTGTTCCATTTATTAATGTTTCCATATCACTACACATTTATGCAATGGATATATAATTTTTTGCTTAGATGAACAGATATATATCAATTTGGAATCTGCTGCACAAAAGTCGGCAAAGATGTGGGTATTGGTTTTTAAGAGACTTGTGAGTTCCAACTGTTTTCTTTATTCACTAACTCAATTTAAATCGTATAAGAAACTGAGGATCATTCAGTAATATCAAGAAATCAAGAGGAACTCTTTTGTAAAAGAGAACAATGAAAAATTCTAAAGCCATAACATTAGAAAATGGAATCAAGATGGCTGACCTAAAAGGGAAATGGGAGAATTGTCTTGTTTGCCTTTACACAGAAAATAGAAGCCCATTATAATATTAAGGTCAGATATTTGCAAGTAAAAGGAAAGAGCAGACAATATCAAAGAAATATTTTTGAAGCCTAATCAGAGAAAATGAAATTCATAAAATGTAAAGGAAAACAAAGAGGAATAATACTATTGATGAATGTTGTTAGGTTTAAGATTGGAGATGAAGGAGAAAAAAAAATTCTATTTTGATCTCTACCTTCATTGATTAGTTTTGTCAAAGATATACACAAGAAAGTATTTTGCTCCAGGTTTCAATTTACTATTTTTTAGCATAAAAGATAAATTTCTTCCAGACAATGCACATTGAAATTCTTCCTTAAATTTACTAGTGATATTTACTTTTAGTCATAGGAAAGATACGTAATAGAAAAATATGTTGTTGTTTTTTAATGTAACATATATAAATCTACCTAACAAAGCATATCAGAATACTTCTAAACCTGCACTATACACTTTTGCTTAAGAAGAAAGATACAGAAAAACTTTTTTTTTCAAACATTAGATACAAAATCCTACTAGACAAAGCATGTTAAAATTGTCATCAAAAACATTTGAATATTTACTTTCAGTTAAAAAGAAATGTGGCAGAGAAACACTTTTTCATAAATGAAACATAAAATTCTTTGAAAATAAAGTTTTTTTTAATATATTAACCTTTAGTAAAATAAAAAGTACATAAAATTAAATATTTTTTGGAATGTAAGGTCTCAAATTTTTTAAGAAAAATGTGCATTAAGAGCCCCATGATGCTTTTATTCATAAAAGAGGTACTGAATAGAAACACACACTTATGTACATATATGAGAACATTCTTTTGAAACCCACTGAATTCTTTGGCAAGTGTTTACAAGGTTTGCCATTGTTTAAAGAATTCATGAGAAAATGCAAGAATGAAATGCCAGTAGCATTTGCAAAGTTTACAGATTTTTATCTTCATTTCTTCAAATTGTAAAAGAGAGTATTTTTAATAAACTTTTACTTCAGTTCATAGTGTGTGCTTTATTGCATTTTTAGATTTCAAAGAGCTTTTAGCTTGTAGCTGATTAAATGTGCTTTTAAAATCTGGTTTTATGAATTTTATTTTTTGTTAAGCTATCTGTAACAGAGAACAAGGAAAGAGGGATTCATGCCTGTTCTAAGAAGACAACCTTTTATCAAATCTAATAGATTGCTGATACAGATTCACAAACAAAGAATTTAAATAACAGAAACCATGTCACTTGAGGACTCTATATAGCAACGTTTAAAATGGATAGCACATATAACTAAAAGAGAAAATAATGACATAATCAAAATGTTGACTTTAAACACTACTTTAACCAAAAGGCCTGGAAAGAAATTCCTCTCAGTTTTAGATGAGTAAAGACTTAATAGAAATGCTCAGCAACCTAGACGTTATTTGGAAAAGACATCAGAGTAATCAAGCACCTCTACTGGCAGCAAATTGTCTGCATACAGACAGGAAAAATATTCAGCAAATATACAAAGATAGGCGTGTAAGACAAAAAAACAAAAAAGATATTTATATGTGTATATATGGAGGGTATTGCTATAAACATAGTAGATTTTAAAAATATTATATATATATATATATAGAGAGAGAGAGAGCATCGCTCATTCAGTAATGAATTGGAGCACTCTGGCTATTGGGCGTGTATAATGGCAATATATGTGCTAAAATGTCTGCCTTCTTCTACCGGGTGCCCATAGCCCAGAGGTAGAAGCACTGACTGATGCCAATTCAGTCAGGCTTCAATCCTGGGTTAAAGGCAATTGGAGTCTAACCGTACTGATGAGCTGTGATACAGCAAAACAGATCTGCCTGCGGATGACTCTATATATATATATATATATATATATATATATATATATATAGGGTGTATCAAAAATACTTTTACACCAAAACAATGACAAAAGTCCATTTAAACATATATCCACAAATCCTTTATTTTTGAGTTATTTAGTTTAAATTTTATGGTAGTAGATGCTGTTAAATGTAAAATCCAATATATAATTTGATCTACCCACAAATGTTTGTTGTGTAAATTTGTTATTCCATTTTTTCCAAATGTTGCCTCATCCATAATTAAGACTGAAAAAACACAACAAATCAGTAGTTTCTACAATAAACCATTGGCAAAACTCCTGTGGTGAGTGATTAGTGGGCAAGAGATCCTGCACATGTTGTAAATGATACAGATACTGAAGTTGCTCTTGAACTACTGCAGTACTATGAGATGTATGACTGCTAGGGCCACTTGACATGTGCTGATACCTGGATCATTTCCAAAAGCTTGTAGAATGTGTTTTTCATTGTTAAGCATGCAAGAAGATCTGGGTCTTCCTTGATTTATAGTTTGTGATGCCATGAATCTTGCCTTAGCAACGTGACAATAAACAGCATCAAAGTTTGAATTACTTGGTTGCCTTTGGTCTTGAAATATCATCTGATACAGCCATGCAGCCTTGTGTACATTACCATTCATCCATGTAAAAATTATAATTTTCTTCTCACAACATGAATATCTCACCATTGTTAAATGGAATACTTATCAGTTTAACTTACACGTTAAACATTGAAGACACACTAGCCATAAGTGTAAGTGAATAACAAATGTAACCATGTTTACATGGCAACACAACACCATCTACTGTAAACTTTCTTTAAACTTAACTAAAAAAAGAAAGGCTTTGTGGACACATGTTTATATTCACTTGGTCTTGTTTTGGTGTGAGAAACTCACATTCAAAGTTTGTAAATGTATTTTTGATACACTCTCTTCTATCTGTGCATTAAAATTTCCTATATTTATAGGAGAAAAGTGTTCTGTATCATAGATAATTTTTTTAGCAATATAAACTGTGTGGAGATAGGAATTAAGAATGCATGTTGTTTGCCTGTCAGCTTCACATTTGAATGTGATCTCCCTTGAAGTGTGAAACTGACAGTTACTTAGCAGTGTTGATTCCTATGTCCACACACACACACACACAGATTTCTTTCTCTCTCTCTCTCTCACACACACACACACACACATATATATATATATTGCGGAAAATTCCATAGATTTAAGAAATGAATTAAGAACCGACATATTTTAATTTGTTTTGGAAACTACTTTTAATAAATACTTGCATTTGAGTAGCTACTCTGTTTTTAATTAAACATTATATTTATATATATAACTCTACCAGCCTGAATATTTTTGAGAAATTTTATTAAGAAAGTATGTATCATTTGTCAGGATTCAAACCTGTAACCCCTAACAACGCAGGGAAAGGCATCAATTGATATTATGCATCTTAGACCACTCAACCATGAATGATTTCACAGTTTGAACAAAGTCTAATCAAGTTTTATAAACACAAATCTTTTACTTTCTCTGTTATTAAAGCATAACTTAATGTAAACAGACAATGTTATGGAAAGTTCTTAAGATTTATGAAATGGATTAACAACCAATATATTTGGAGTGAACATATGAGCAATGACAAGGTTTTTTTTATGAAAAGCAAAGCAAGAAGGAAATGTATACTTAACATCAGGAAGAGGCAGATGAAATTTCTGGGGCACTTAATGAGGAAGAAGGATTTGGAAAATCTGATACACACAGGTCAGATTGAGGGAAAGAAGGACAGAGAAAAGCAGCATGAAACATATTTGATGAGTTTGAGTAAATGGATGGTAGAACAGGGTTTAGAAGACATAACAAAAAACCTAAACTTTTTATGAACTATAACAGAAAAATTTAAAAAGCCATGTCCTGAAAAGACATGACACATAAACAAAAAATTGATATCAGAATAGAGAAAATTACCTTTCAGAATCTAAGGAAGGAATAAAAAAATTGAAAAATCTCCCAAGAAACTAATAAAGAGTATTTTGTATTGAATGCTGAACAATTTCCTTACAGATAAGAACAAACTTGAAGCAACAGAGATGTACCTCTACCAATAAATGCTGAGAATATCATGGGTAGAGCATGTGAGTAGCAAGAAAGTTTTATTGAAAAAAAAGAACTATACTTAGTATTTGGCAAAGAATAATGAGGAAAGAAGTCTTGGAAATTCTAACATTCACAGGAAATACGAAAGGCAAGAGAAGCAAGAGGATACACCAAGTAGCTTATTTAGCAAGTTTGAGTGAAAGCTGTGGTGAGCCCTGATTGCCTGTGTCCTGAATGAAATTGTTACATAAAAGTAGAGATGAAGATATTTGTAATTTTACTGTGTCTACTTGAGAATAATTGTAACAATATCAGAAATTGTGAGATTAGTTCAGATATGATCTGATCTGACATAGAACAATAAAAGCATCTGAGATTATCTTATTATTAATTACATCAGAGTCTGGCAAGATTAATCCAGATATTACATGTTAAATTTAACAAAGTAACTTCTGATTTCATGACCAGTATTTCACTTTGTAAGGTTGAAAAATTCTCAGCTTGAACCACTTCATAAAATCCAACCACATGACTAAACATCAGAATGTATTTTGGAAGGACATCTAGCTCAGATTCAGAACTGCACAACACTGCTTGTATTAATAACAATCTAAAAGCTGCAATGTTGTTGGTCCTGACTTGGCATCTCACTTTCAATCACTTTTCCACCAACTTAATATAGTTTCCTTCTGAGTTTGCTATGAATAATTTCATGCTAATTATTTTGATCAGCTTGCCCCTTTGATACCTCCATTTTATGAATTTCATTGCAGTAGGATAAAAAGTGTGATACAGAGATTTGAGGGAGCATTGGCATGGCCAAGGATGCATTCTAGAAGCTGAGTAAAGTGTTAAGAGACAGGAAAATTTCTCTGGAAATGAAGAAGAGAGTATTAGATTGTTATATGATGTCTTTTCTTCAATATTGGACAATTTCATCAAAAATGAAGGCAAGACTTCAAGCAACCAAAATGTGGTTCTTCAGAAGGATTCTGAGGATACCATGGCTGGAACATGCAAATAATGACAAGGTCTTGAAGAGAATTTACACAAAAACGAAACTAATACTTAACATCAGAAAAAGACATCTGAAGTTTTTGGAACATGTAATGAGGAAAGAGAGCTTGGAGAACCTGATGCTCATGGAATGGATAGAGGGCAAGAGGGACAAGGAAAGCAATACATGACATACCTGATGGACTTGAACAGATGGAAGGTAGAGTTGGAATTGAGTGGAATAACAGAAGAAGGGATAAGGGGAAGTAGAGGGCCATGATCTCCTACGTCCTGAAGGGACACAACATATAGAAAAATAAGAATAGAATGGCAGCTAGGTCCCATAATTTCAATGTTAAAGTTGCTAGATGTAACTTTATGGTAATAGTTTCTTCTCTAACACTTTTGCTTGTGGAACACTCTTCTGGCTTCTTCCTTAGCAGTCAGTTTGATCTTCAAAAGTTTAAATGTCATGTCAATCATCATCTTTTATCTTTGTGTTCTTTTACTGTTTCTTTCAGCTTCATTTTTTCTCAGATTCTTTCACGTTTAGTAGCCTGCATCTTTGTGGCTTTATTATCTTGAAGTGAAATGAATTAAAAAAAAGAAAGTAAATGATCAGGTATAGAACAATATGTGCGTTGTCGTGCAATAGATATCGACTCAGTATTCTAGATGAATTCATTGTATGCACTTACACACAAATACTTTTTGGGAAGGTATGAATCCATCTCATCTCCCTCCAGCTATGGGTTGAATAGCAGAACAGATTGGATTCTATAGCCTTAGTTGGCAACCAGTCTACCACAGAAAATAATGACAACCTACTGCAAGAAAATCTTCTGCCAGTCATAGAATGAAAGAGACATTATTGCCAAAATGTCTATCATATATGGTACTTAACTGACAGAGCAATGTCATAATCATTTATATTTGATATTTTACATATTTTTCCTCTGTAGATTTTGTAGGTTTTACATTTGGCATTGTGCAGAAAATAATTCAAGTATTTGAAAAAAAATTGTTCATAAACAAGGTTTGTAAGAAATTTGAGGATAGCTTTGTTCTTACACAAAAACCACAATTAAAAACAGATAATAAGGTTTTTTGCATAAAACATTGTGAAGATAAGAATAAACATTATTTGGTACTATAATTTGATAGAGTCACCTTCAGCTTCAATAACAGATTCTATGCTAGCTCTAAATAGCCTACATGCTAGGATCAAGTGATCCTTATTTATATTGGACATTACTCTGACTATGGAGGCTTTTAGAGCTGCTTTCTCCTGTTACCCCACCCAAATTCCACTGTGCCATCTATCTTTTATCCTCTGTTTTCCCTCTGTCTCTCTTTCCACCTATCTGACCTGTGAGTATCAGATTCTCCAAGCCTTCCTTTCTCATAACATGTCCCAGGAACTTTAGATATCTTTTCTGGATGCTCAGTATTAATTTCCTTTTTATCTCCATCCTTTCCAAAACCTTATTTTTTAGGTTTTGTCAGTTAAGTTTAGTGAAAGATAAATGTTAACTCAATGTTTACATTTTCTCAGCTGAGATTGCATGGATAAAAGTCTATTTAATTGGTATGGAATTATTCTTCAAATAGGCAATTGATTATAAAGTTATGCCAGTAATGAATAAGATAGAAATTGTTTTATTACTGTCATTATCTATTTGATAATGTGAATCTCTTTATGTACATTATTGGTTATTGTTCTAAGACCAAGGTTAGCTTCCCAACAAACACCCCTCAGAATTTATATATATATATCTGGAAGAATTTTTTATAAAAAGACAGCCAGATAAAATCTCTTGTAAAATTCATGTATGATGTGCTACCGAGTTCTGCAAACTTAGGGGATAAGTGAAACATCATCATGTCTACTCTGTGCCAAGAAAGGAATGCTAAAATATATTCTAAGTGCCTGTACCAAGGCCCTTGGGGTAGAGAGGTACCAGTTGAGACATGATCAGGTGCTTAAAAAATTGGCTGAAGTGGTGACCACAGCAATCAACAGTTGTCATTGCAAGCCTGAAATGAAAGCAATGTGTTTTGTCAAGGCCAGAGAAAACTCCTCTTCAATGCATAACTCATCAGCTTGCATGCTCTCTTCTGCCTGAGATTGGCAATTGAGAGTAGACTTCAGGAGCCAATTGAAACTCCCAAAGCAGATAGCAACAAATTCCCTATGCCTGGATTTAGTAATCTAGTCATTGAGCTCCAGGCAGGTTATAACGATCAAAATCATGGTACCTTTGGAGAAGAATCTGGAGGAAGCCATTGAAAGAAAACTTGAAAAATACTAAAAGTTGCTCCAGAAATGCAGGTCTAATCAATGGAGGACTATATGTCTTTCAATTGAAGTTAAATGCCGTGGTTTTGTAGGAAGATCTTTATGCAGAACTTTAAGCCAGTTTGGAATCAGTAAAAGGAAAAAGAGAAAGGCCATTAGAACTGTTTCAAAATCTGCAGAGAAGGTATCAAAATTGTTATTAATTAAAAGATTGGACTCATGGAGATCTATGACAGAGATCGTTGTTTGAGGGGAGGCTCAAAGAAGAGAAAGAAAGAGGAAAAGAAAGGATGGAGAAAAGAAGGTTTCTGGTCATAATTCATATGTCCAGTGAATGTGTATGAGTTTTTCAGTAAGAATAGATGAGAGAAATCAGTTAACATTTAAGTCTGGAGAAAATCATTCAGAATATGAGCCATTCCATGTATTCACAGCAATATCAACTATGATCAGCCACCCCACCCCCAAACTGACATGGACATGGTCCACTACCACACCCAGAAAACAAGAAAACACCTTTGGCATGTTGGACCCTGTATGCTGAATAGACAACAAAGTCACTAGACAGCACATGAGCATCAACTTTATAAACAGAGTGTGTCTTCTGGATTATAGCCACATCTACCCTGAAGAACAAGAGAAGCAGGTAAGCAGCCTTAATCTGATCATGCAAGCACTTCACATTCCGGTGAAACAGATAGCTGGGGAGTCTCAGCTGTAACAGTTTTTATCTCTCCCAAAAAATTAATGATTACAAAAGTCCATACAAAATATTACAAACAGCAATAGAGACAAAGAGATAAAATATAGACACAGAGTTTAAAATATTGTACTCACAAATTTGTTTGCAAAATCCAAAAAAATCGTCATACATTAGCAAAGAAAGGCAAAACTAAAATGCAGGTGTAAAGTATGCAATTGTTCTTATACTTGTAGATGAAAATCTTGATACCATTATAAAAGTAAGATCTACCTTCTAATTTAATAAATGAAATTGCATCGCTGAGCGAATTAAGTGGAGGGATGGTCTGTTAACAGGTTTGAGTGCCTAGCAGAATGGATCTAATGTTGCAATATCCAAAATCCATTATGAAGCCAGGGTAACATCACTAATGACAAGTGCCATTGCATTTTGTAAATGTATTTCAAGAAGAGTAGATATATATATATATATATAGAGAGAGAGAGAATGAGATAATGTGAATGATGATCTGAAAAAACCCAAAAATGACACATTTTGTACCAAGAACGAACCTTTTTAGAATACTCTTTATTAAAAGAAAACATTTGTCTTATATATGACAGAAAGAGAAAGATAAATATATAGAATTAAAAAAAACAGTATAAACATTCAAATCAAAATGACATTTTTCATAAATAGCCTTCTCTGCTATGAAATGTATCATAGTATAAACAAATCTAAATAATCAGGTTGGTAGAAATATTTATATGAATATACTGTTTAATTAAAAACAGAATATATACTCAAATACAAGTACCAATTAAAAGATAATGTTCAAACAAATAAATCAAATATTCTGATTGCTAATTCCATTTCATCAATCTTTGAAATTTTATGTAATATTGTCTGTTTGCATTTGTTTTCCCTTGATACATTTCAGAGGTTATTTAGAGATGGTTATTTATGAAAAATTAAATTTGTGTATATAAGGCCTGATTTAACTTTGAATAGACTGTGAAATCATTTGTGGTCAAGTGATCTAAGATACACCAGATCAATTAGTGGCTTCCCCTATGCTGTTAGGGGTCGCAGGTTCCAATCCTGCTCAATGATACACATTTTCATAAAATTTCTTGTAAATAATCAGTCCAGTAGAAATATATATATATATATATATACTGTTTAATTAAAAACAGAATATCTACTCAAATATGAGTATCACTTAAAATTAAGGTTCAAACAAATAAATTATATTGGGTGTGATAGATATATTGTCATCAAAATTATGCAAAAATGAAAATAATAATGAGTCCTCATTTTAACAGATATATTTATCAAAATTACACAAAAAATATCTTGAAATACTAAAGAATAAATTTATTCAATAAAATCTCCATTTGCTTCGACTATGGCCAACAGATGACTTTGGAATCTTTTATAATTCTTCTGGATGGTCTCCTTGTTTAAGTTGGTGAATGCTGCTATAATCTTTGCCTTTAGTTCATCTTTGGTATTACAAGGAGTTTTGTTGGTCTCTCGCTCAACTGCACCCCACACATAATAATCAAGGAGGTCGCAGTCTAGTGTCCAGATATAAGAGGTGATGTGGTTACAGAAATTGTCTGGCAACCATGACTATTTTTTTTGCTTGTGTGACATGGTGCAGAGTTCTGTTTCCAGACATAGGTTCTTCCAGTAGCCACCCTCTTGACCCAAGGCACCACTATATCCTCAAGGCACTTGATGTAGGTCTCCATGTTGAGTTTAAGGCTCTTATCAACAAAATCGGGAGTTCTTATCAGAATGATCAAAGTGAGTTTTCTGAGCTGCTATACCTTCATAATCATCATTAGACTCTTTCTGAATCTTCTGCATGTCCTCAGATTGACACCCAAACACTCTGAATGTTTCAACTGGAGCTTTTGACATGAATGCCAAACTGTACAGCATACAGTTTCTAAATTTCTGGCAGAATCAATTGCATCATGATGCTCTTTTTCTTACAAATGGTGCTTAACTGACCTTAATATACTTTGCAGTTGACAAAATAAAAAAAAAACAGGCATATATGAAATTAAAAAGAATAAATTTGTGACAATTTACCTATTGCACTCTGTCTATGTGTGTGTGTGTGTGTGTGTGTATTTATATATATAAATATATATACACAGGGTGAGATAGATGAATTGTTGACATATATATATATATATATATATATATATATATATATATATATATATAGACTAAATTATCGCCCGGTTCACACTCCACTCACATCTATTGAACAGGTGAAGAGGCTCATCCCTTGTTTCCTGTTTAGGATGCAGCTTCCAGTTTTGTCTTTTCTAATCTTCTCACTTTTATTTTCAATTGGAGTAGATAGACTAAACTATCGCCCGGTTCACACTCCATCCACGTCTACTGAACAGGTGAAGATGCTCATCCTCTGTTCCCTGTTTAGGATGTGGTTTCCGGTTCTCTCTTTTCTAATCTCTTCACCCTTATGTAGCCCCTGCACATCAGTGGCGTTACCGCCTTGCTCGGGGTGATATGATTAAAAATAATATATATATATATGTATATATAGAGAGAGAGGGGTAGAAATTTTCAACACAAACCACCTCTCAAAATTTGACTAAATGATCAAACATCAGTTTTTGGGATAAGGGTATCACACTCAGGCTGACATATATATATATATATATATATATATATATTTGATATTACATCTAGTAAGGAATAAAATTAAGTGTTCACTTACTGAGTTTCTGTAAATAAATTCAACTTTACTATCCTGCTCCTTGACAAGTGGATACTATCTCCATCAAACTGGGAGAGATAAGTGAGCATTTAATTTTAATTGTTGTTATCAATGCTCCTGGTAATTGTTTTAATTGTTGCTATTAATCTCCTGATATTGAACACTTTAATTACTAATGTCGTTTGCTTTAAAAATTTCTTTTTTCAGAAATACACTGGTCAACAATTTTTGTTTCACATAATCTTTGTTATATTGTGAACAATATCTTCATTTTATATATATATATGGGAGGAGTGGTAAAAATTCTTGGCCTGAACCTCCCACACACACAATGGATTTCTTGACAAAGAGTTTCTTGCTAAGGTTGAAAACTTTTCAGTAATTCCTTATCTAATTCCTTTCATTTGGATACAATATATCCAAAAACAAACAACCTCAGTGCCATAACCATTGGACTATGAGAAGAAAGTACAACAGTCAATAAAACTCACAATGCTAAACCCTGTTTAAATCTTTTAATTAAATGTAAAAGAAACTATTTGCCAAACTAATGACCATCAAAGACGACTTACAATTGCTAATGAAGCTTAAATTTACTCTGAAAGAGAAAACAGCCAAACAAAATCAAAAATTGCTCTTTTCAATGTTACACTAT
>JBBBDQ010028654.1:652500-685000 GCA_037127315.1 Ascarosepion bandense | reverse complement strand
TTTTTTAAAAAATTTACACAGTTGTACTATAAGCATCTGTGGGGGTTCTTAGCTAGGTTTTGTGTTGAGGTACCCCCGATAAATATCGAAAATCGATAATCAAAAAATCGGGTAATAGAAGGAGTGGTCTAATTTTAATCAAATTTGATACACTCATAGACAAAGGCATAAGAAACGATATTCAGAAGTTTCAAGGTTGCAGTTCTTACAATAGTGCAGAAAATCGATAATATATATATATATATATATATAAAAGGTAAGATGTTTGAACGTGTGTCTGTTTATCTGCCTGTATGTCTGTATATTTTCAGCCCTTTTATTTTAGTTTTTGCTTTGGGTTTGGCTCTAAGTAGGTATAACTGTAGTTCTTAGTCTCAGCCATGATACCATTTACTCAGAGTACTTATTTAGCCTTCAAAATTCAGTTTACAATGAAAAAACTTATTTGATATTGATATCAGGAAATGAAAATTTGACTTACATCCATTCATTTTTCTTTCAGTCTACAGTTTCACTTAGATAGATAGATAGATAGATAGATTGAAATAGAGAGATAAACTTAGAGAGACTGAGATAAATAGATAGATTGACTGAGGTAGAGAGATAGACTTAGATAGAGGGACTGAAATAGATACATTGATAGACAAAGAGACTGTGATAGACAGATAGATAGATAGATAGATAGATAGATAGATAGATAGATAGATAGATAGATAGATAGATGAACTGAGATAATGGGATAAACTGATAGAATGTATATTTTTGCCAGCTATTATTCTCTCTTTTTTTCTCTGTGTGTTATATCTCTTTAGAATATGTGGGATCATGGTTATCCACATCTACCCATCTTTTGTTGTTCTAAGTAATTCTTCTCACTTTCTTACCACTCTTTGTCCTCATGGCACTAGTTGCAATATCCATCTGCACAAACATCTTTTCTTCACCCCTTTTGCCTTTGAATTATTAAAACACTAAAGATTTGCAAAATCTAAGTTGTTTCTCCACTCGGATAAGAAAAGAAAGAACAGATATCTCATTAGTCATATCAAATTTCCTATTTTCAGAAATCCAGCTGTTTTCAAATTGCAATTTACCATTTTTTTTTCATTTTTATTATCCTCATTTTCTATCCCCAACACTTTGTGTTTTCAAATTTCTGAATTATTCTTATTTCTCTTCATTCTGTTGCAAGCAATATTTATCATTTAATTTTCCCAACTTTTCAATTTCATTATGATTATTATTATTATTGTTAGTAGTAGTAGTAACATTATTTCGATTAATATTTTGAGAATATAAAGATATATTTATAAAAATAGCATTTACTGGTTGACAGAACAGGGATTAGAAGAGATAACAAAAAGATGATCCTGAAAAAGAGCCACAAAAAGCAAGAAACTTTCTATGTTCTCAAATGGAGTACATAGACTAAACTATTGCTCGGTTCACACTCCACCCACGTCTATTGTACAGGTGTAGAGGCTCATCCCTTGTTTCCTGTTTAGGATGTGGTTTCCAGCTTTCTCTTTTCCAATCTTATCACTTATCTTTTTCTTTTTTTTTTCTCAATTGGAGTAGATAGACTAAACTATTGCCCGGTTCACACTCCACCCACGTCTATTGTACAGATGTAGAGGCTCATCCCTTGTTCCCTGTTTAGGATGTGGTTTCCAGCTTTCTCTTTTCCAATCTTTTCACTCTTACATAGCCTCCTGCACATCAGTGGCATTACCGCCTTGCTTGGGGTGATATGATTAAAAAAAAAAAATGTACCATGAAAGTTTAGAGACATAAAACATAAAAAAAAATTGCTCTTGAGACCTATGTAAAACCTACCTACACACAAATTAAAAATAAACCTTGATATAGAAACAAAGCTAATTACAGTTCTCTGATTAAATACATATAATAGGGTACTGAAAAGTTCTTTACCTAACCAAGAACCATTCCTCGGCTAGTCTTTCTTCTTTTATGTGCTGTGTCGACCATGGCCCTCCATATCTTCCTGTCCTATGTAGCTCTTAATATTATTTGTCTTGTTATTTCTTCTAAACCCTGCTCTGCTATCCATTTGTCAATCAAGTATGTCACTCGCTCTTTGCCTCTGTCTTTTTCCCTCTATCCACCCCTTTAGTATCAGATTCTCCAAGCCATCCTTCCTCATTATATGTCCCAGAAACTTCAACTGTCTCTTCCTGATGTTAAGTATAAGTTTCCTTTTTGTCTCCATTCTCTCCAAAACCTCATTGTTGCTTAAATGTTTGGTCCCTGGTATCCCCAGCATCCTTCTGTAGAACCACCTTTTGGTGTGTTCGAGTCTCTCCTTCATCTTAAAGGAGATTGTCCAGCATTCATTGCTTTATTGAAGGACAGACATTACATAGCAATCCAGTACTCACTTCTTTGCTTCCAGTAAAATTTTCCTGTCTCTCAATACTCTGCTTAGCTTTTGGAATGTGTCTTTGTCACACTTTCCGTCCTCTGTTAGAATACTTCCCAGGTATTTAAATTTCTGTGCCTGCTTGATTTTAGTATCCTCAACCTGTAACTGACATTTTGGGATCCTCTTTTTGCTGATGACCCTGCATACAGTTTTCTTGTAGTTTTTGTTTCGTCCTTTCTTCTCACTTTCTTTTACCACATTTTGTAGGAGACTCGGTAGTTTCTCTTCTATGTCCACTATCAGGACTGTGTCATCTGCATATTTTATATTGTTAAGATTGTGGTCACCAATGAAAAATCCTGGTAGGACTTCTAGTTTTTTCAGAATTGCCTTGCTGTTTAGGTTGAATAAATCTTTTCTATTTTTGTATATCTGCTGAATTCATTTCTTGTTCATATACAGGCGGTTTGTTGCCAGTATAGATTCTTGATTATTCTAATGTCTTACAGATTTTTGTGGCATACTTTGTCAAAAGCTTTTTTATTTGGTTAGATTATATAAAGTAAATTTGGACAAGGAGATTTATACACTACTTTTATTTACACTACCTGGAATAACAGTGGTTTCTTTATGAACCTGATGAGGCCATGTTGTCTTTCCTCTAAGACCTACTGCTGTGATGTAGGAATGTCTTTTTCTCTGGGCTTTACATCACAACTGCCCCTTGTTGCTCCATCCCCTGACATTTTTTATTGTCTCTCAGTGATCTCCATATCTTTATCTCAACAAAAGGGAGATTATTGTACCCCTACCCACAAACACACACTTATATCATACAGATGTCTATTTTTTCTGAGCACTGCCATCTATAAGAGCAGCTCGCCAATCCTTGTTGCAGACACTGGATCAGGAATATTTGGTGTTTGTTTAACATACACAGATCTTACCTATAATTTATACTGCAACTTTGCTGAGCAGAATTTAATTAAAGTTCCTGGGTGGGAGCATATGATCTGGCATGATCAACAGCATGAACAATACCAGTACAATCAAACCCTCAGTGATGATGATTTTTAATTTTACTGCTAGTACAATAGTGAATGACTTTCAAAGTTCCATACACTTAATTTCACTCACATGACTTGGGTCAAATTATGGTGTGATTTTTAGGCATATTCTAATGGTGCTGCATATTGGGATTACATCCCAGGGCTAATAAGATCAATAAATCATCCTGACAAATCAAATATGGTGAAATTCAAACCCAAGGCTTGTCATTGGAAAGCAACAGTTCCATATTTGAGTATATTTCTGAGATGAGTTATTGTAATTATTTACACTATTTACTACCTCAAGGACACATGATCCTATAGATAAAAGCATTGGTTGGATCCATGGATTTTACCCAAAGAGTTGTGAGTTCAATGCCTGGTTACAGCAAAGGTGAACAAAAAACTTAAAGAGTTGAGTCAAAGGGAAATAAGTTATATTGAGACATCTGAAAGAGGCCTGACTTGTAAAACTAGAACAATCTATCCCAGTAAATGAAATAAAGGAATCACTGGAAGAAGATCAGAGTGTGCAATGGCCGAAACATCATGAACATGGCAACAAAGATGCAGACAACAGTTCAAACAATGTAAATGTAACAAAAGTTCTAACCATTTGGGCATATACCCATTCACCATCCTCCCAACCCCATCCTTTACTAGAGCTAAACTCTGGGCTTAAAAGTTTTCCTCATTCTTTGTTTATAAGGGGTTGAAAATGCATGTATTAAAATTGCATGTCTTAAAATGACATGTTGAAAATGGCTATTTCCCTGCTAAGTTTTATCTGAATTTACAGATAAATAAATAAATGCCCGCTGTGTAAGTTAAATTAATTTACATTGAGCACTCTACTGGATAAGTTTTGATATTTTAACAATATTACTGGGATCCTTCTAGATTATTTACCAACCTTATCCCAGATTATTTACCAATCCTATCCTGGATTTTTATTGTCTATATATACTAGTCATCCACATACAAGCATGCTTTACTAAATCACAGCTCATTAGTGTGGCTAGACACACCCACTTGCTTCTGACTGGGATCAAAACTCAACCGAAATTTGAGAACTTCGTTTATTATTTTTGGTAACTATTGCCGTTGCCAAGCGGAGTTTTATGTCAACAAAAAATAAAATTGTCAGTGATGGTGGATGTTATTATATTACAGTCTAATTAACCTCTCTGTAGATGGCTCATGTGAGCCGAAAGCTTAGAAGCAAATTAATAAAAAATTATCCAAATGTTGGAGAATTTTTGTCTTTATTTTCAACTGAAATTAAAGCCAAAATACAATGTTTAGAACGGCTCATGATTAAACATAATAGACATTCATTGTCTCTTATATTTAACAGTGTATATATATATATATATATGCATACTCAAATTTTATTATAATTGATACAGTGTGTATTAGGCTATAGTCATTCAAATGTAATACACACTGATTCATCATCATTTATAAAGTTAGCATACTTTTATGCACCCACCATCTCACAATTCTGATTCATGGTGATATTTAAGGCAAAATGCCAGTTCTTTTTACACCAGAGATGTTAAAATTACCCTGTTACTCAATTAAGAATTTAAAGAGACAGACCTACAAGGCAACAGTTTTTACTCCTAGGCCAGTTGCCAACCAAGCTATGAGATTAAGTCGGTCATTCTAATTAACCATAGCTGGGAGTGGGAAAGAGAATAGATTCATACCATTTTTAAGGGTATTGGCACATAAGTGCATGCAATAAACTTGTTTAGAGTTCAAACTCAGCTTTCTGATTCCACAAACATACTCAGTTGTCCATTACTCTACCATGGATCTACTGTTTAAAAACAAAAAAAATAAAAATGTGATGTCTACTTCAAATACAAGTATCTATTAAAATAAAGTTTGAAGTAATAAAAATACCGGATTAAAATAAATCCATTAATTCATTAGAAACATATATAAACATATATAGATACATGTATATAGTCATCCACATACAAGCCTGTTTTGCAGTATTACAGCTTATCAATGTGGCTAGACATTCGATTGCTTCCAACTGGGATTGAAACTTGACTGTTTTGATATCGGCCAGAGAGCTTACCTTATGCCAATATATACATTTTGTATTTGAGCTTCTCACATAAGCACACATTTCAAGAAGAACAGCATGCTTTTTCCCTATTTTTGGCAGAGTGAATTGAATCATGCGGCTCTTTTTCTCATAGATGGTGCACAACTGATCCTATTATACTGGGCAAAATCAAAACAAACCCCTAACCCCATGCATGCATAAAATTAAATATATAAAATGGCAATAATTTATACATCACATTCTATATATATATATGTATGTATGTAGAGAGAGAGAGAGCAAGTGAAAGAGAGAGAGAATTTATATATGTGCTTTATCAAAGCAAAAATTTATCAGTTAGATGAAACAAATCAGTTCAGAAAAAAATTTCCTTTTGTCTTGTTTCATATTGCCCTTTTACAGATATATTTTTAATTATATCTGAAATTTTACACAATAGCACATATATTTTTCATTCCACCCCAAAGCAATAAAGCCACTAAGATGTTTGGGATTACAGAGTGTAAAATGTTATAAGATATGTAGAAACATTTTTAAGAATCAAGAACAATAAAAGAAGAGCAATTAAGAAAACTTTCAGAGCAGAAACTCTTAACATAGAACTTGCAGTTATATCTAGCCATTTTAACTATAAAATAATGAAATATTGCAGTACATAAAATCTAGGTATGACAGAGAAAAGTTTATCTGTTATAGAAAAGTCACAGGGAAGCTACATTATGGTGATTACCTAATGACAAGATGCCAGGTCAAGACCTACAACATTGTAGATTCTTTGGATTTTATCGAGGATTTCTAAATATATAGCTGGTGTTCCTAACTATATGTGGCAGCAGTAATCAAGGTATAGATGAATGATAGACTTATAAATGTATATGCTTGTCTGTATATATTTCTGAGATGAAGTATTGTAATTATTTGCATTGTTTAGACTAGTGTCCTCATCTTTGTTGCCATATTTACAACATTTAACTATTGTATACTCTAACCTTCTTCAGGTATTTGGAATTTCAAACCAAAATCCTTTATTTTGTCAACTAGGGTAAATTGTTCTAGTTCCACAATTCATGCCTCTTCCAGATATCTCAGTGTCAGTTATCTTCCTTTTTAACTCAATTCTCCAATTTTTTGTTCACCTCTACTGTAGCCAGGTATTGAACTCATAACTCTTTGGGTCAGGTCTCTGGATTCAACCAACACTTTTATCTACTGGGCCATATATCCTTCAGGGTGAAAGTAGATAAAATTCAAAACACCTGATCAAGGCTGGAGCATACAATAGTCAAAACAGCATGAATATATCAACAAAGATGAGGACAACAATTCAAACAATGTAAATAGTGTAAATAATTACAATAATAATCTCAGCAATATAGACAGACAAACCTATCTTATACATTTATAAGTTTACCATTTATCCATGCCTCGAATATTGCTGCCACATTATGTCAGAGCCTCCTTCTATATATTTAGAAATATATATGCATAAATATGTAATATAAATAGTGTAAATAAGATAGGTTTAGGCAAGTTTCTTTTCTCTTGCAATTCTCACTTGTAAAACTCTCTTTTAGTTTTTTGCTTCCCAGTCAATTTTGATTTCCAAAAATTTAAATTTAATGTCAATTTTTATCTTCTGTCTTCTAGTATTTTTTTTTTCATGCTCAGTAACCCCTTTGCCTTATTGCATTAAAATTGATGATATATAGAATAAAAAGTGTGAGAAGCCATGAATGTTTAATTTAAAGTGTATATTTATTGTTGTTTAAAAATATTATGCATGTTATAATTTTTTAAGTTTCCATAATATTTGTGATGCTACCCATGTTTCAAGATTGACTCTCTTCAGGCAAATAAATTTGTGGTTTTACATATCAGGTTCCTTTTGTTTCTGAGGGCCATATATAGTTAGGTTGACCAGGAAACTATAACATTTTTCTTCCTTCACGAGCGCGTTAATAATGGCAAAGGCATTTAGGAAACACGTGTAGCATCACAAATATTATGGACACTTAAAAAATCATAACATAATATTTTTAAACAACAATAAATATACAATTTGAATAAAACATTCACAGCCTCTCACACATTTTATTCTATACCAATTTCTCTTGTAGGAACAACCCTATTTGCTTTTCTAATATATATATATATATATATATATAAAATAGATAACCTAAAGAGCCAACAAACCTACCTAGGTTTCACCTAACCAGATCTTCAGGGAAGGCTGGCCAGCCTAGCCTTTCCTGAAGATCCGATTAAGTGAAACCTAGGTAGGTTTGTTGGCTCTTTAGGTTATCTATTTTGTCTGCTCTGCTTACGTATTGAGCGCTTTTTTTGTTATAGATTACTTATCTCAGGTTTTTTTCTTTGGGCTACGTACCTTGACTGATGTTCACATGCTTAGCTTGTTTTTTTACTTCCATTTTTTCCTTCCGCATATATACTCAGAGGGTTTTTTTGAAACAAATATAGTGATAAGTTTACATTTATATATATATATATATATATATATATATATATATATATATATATATAACATTGATATTTTCTACAAAAAGCAAACGCATAGTAATTGTAAACAGAATGAATCTTCACTTAGAAAAATCATCAGAAAACAAGCAACTCTAGTTGACATAAATAAAAAAAATTAAATGAATTAGCTATAACACAAAATTTAAATCTGCTAACCTCATCATCAAAATAACAATTCACCTGCAAGATCTAAGCTGTGGAGAACCAATATTATTTAAGAATTTACATGCCTTTTGAAGAACTCTGTTCTTGATCAATCCTGGTTCATAAATAATTCCATTGGATATACTATGACTTGTTTGACAAGACAACCTATGTTGTATCTCTCTGACTACAGCTCAATTAGATCTCATGTAAATACACATGGAGACCTATCAAACTCTATCCATAACATAATCATTGATAATAGAAATATAACAGACCATTCACAAGTAAAAAATGGCTAAAAATAATGGAAGCATTATTAATTTAAAAAATCCTACACTTAATATCAACTATGAACATGGACACAATGTGCTCACCATAACTATGATTCAATATATATATCTACAAACACCTTATATATTCAAATAAAGTAAAATAAAATTAATCCTTGATAATGCCTAAAAGTATAGCCAAAAGTGCTTGGAGAAATAAAACTTTTGGAGAGTCCTCTCTATTATAATAAAAACTGGTGTGTAATTTGTATATATATATATATATATATATATATATATATATATCAGCATGCAGATATATATATATATATATATATATATTTGAAAATATGATTGGTGGTCAGTCAGTTAAATGCCATACGTGATACATGCTTGGGCGATCATGTCTCTTTCAAGACATGATCGACTGGGCAGGGGATTATCCTGCAGTAGGTTGACAATAAAATCTGTGGTAGACTGGTTGCCGAACAAGGCTATAGAACCCAATCTGTCCTATTATTTAACCCATAACTGGAGGGAGAAGATGGATTAATACCTTTCCCAAGGGTATTTGAGCATTTGTGAATGCAAGGAATTCAACTGGAATTTGAACTCGGCTTGAGATGTGTGTTGAGATGCGGTGAATATCGGCCTGGAATGAGAAATCGGGGAGCAGAGTTTGAATTCCAGTTGAATTCCTTGCATTCACTTTTGTACAAATACCCTTGAGAAAGGTATTAATCCATCTCCTCCCTCCAGTTATGGGTTACATAATAGGACAGACTGGATTCTATAGCCTTGGCTGGCAACCAGTCTACTGCAGAAAGCAATGGCAACCTACTGCAAGATAATATTCTGCCCAGTCAGTCCTGTCCCTTTCGAGACATGATTGCCCAAGTGTGCATCACATATGGCACTTAACTGACTGATGATTGGTGGGACAAAACTTAATTACTGCTATAAATAGACAAAACTATTTTATATTACCACTCATGATGATGGAATTTTTAAAAAAATAAAAATTGAAAAATGGACTGGCCAACCATATATCCCTCCTGTTGTGCTCAAGGGTTTGGATTATTTTTTGTTTTTTTATGTTTCAATGTAAGTTACTAATTAGTAGGTACTTCAATATATATGTTGACGTCATTTTAAATGGCATATTAATGTGAATATTTTACTGTCATTTTTGATGGCACAAGTCCATCTCGTTTTTAAATAATTTACATTCTGAAAAAAAAACTTATAGGATCACATAAAAAAATTATATAAAATTCTTAACCATAACACCTTATCTATTATTTTAAATGAAACATACATAAAAGAAAGTTTGCTGCCTAAATACACAATATATATACATGCATGTATATGTATGTATGTATGTATGCATTTTCATTCAGAATTCAGCCAAATGAAAATATTTAAAAGCTCTATATTATATATGTATTGAACACTTTTAATACAACTGTGTTCTGGTCTAATTTACATCTGACCAATAATTGGGCAATAATTATATATATATACATATATATATATATATATATATAGTAATTAAATATTAGTAACAATATTTGTATTATCATTATACTGAGAAATTTCTTTTCAAGATCCTCCCATTCAAAGTTAATTTCTGAATGTGCAGTAGATTTTCTTATTGTTCATAGTCAAAAAATTTGGAGTCGCCCTCCTCAGTGTGTTTTTATCTCCATATGGCTATCATCTTCCTGTTTTCCAGGACTTTTGTATTGCAACAAAACTACTGAAATACTATAAATAATTTATACCTATATCAAATATTTACTTGAGGAATAGATGTAGCTTTTTATTAAATATCCCACAACCAATTATGTGTTCTTGTTCTCAAGGGTGCAAGCAGCATCTAAGATAAATACTTGCTTGTATTACTGTTAGAAAGTAAACATACATATATATATATATATATATATATATATATAGTCATCAGCAGACAGATCTGTTTCGCTGTATCACAGCTCATCAGTATGGTTAGACATCCAATTGCTTTTAACCCAGGATGGAAACCTGACCGAATTGGCGTCAGTCGGCGATTTTACCGCTGTGCTATGGGTGCTTGGTAGAAGGAGGCAAACTTTTTATATGTGTATGTGTGTTTATATATAAGTATGTCTGTATTACTTATATATGTATGTGCATCTATGTATCTGTGTGTATATATATATATATATATATATATATATATATATATATATTTATATGTGTGTATATTATATGTATTTGTGTATTATATATAAGTGTCTGATATTTCTATGTATGTATATTATTTATATTTATAAATAGACTGACAGATATGTACATATCTACATATATATATATATATATATATATATATATATATATATATATTCATCTATAGATAAATAGTTGTGTGCGTATGTGTGTGTACATCGAGTGCCCATAGCTCAGAGGTAGAATAGCTGACTGAGTT
Source organism: Ascarosepion bandense (assembly GCA_037127315.1). Taxonomy (NCBI): domain Eukaryota; kingdom Metazoa; phylum Mollusca; class Cephalopoda; order Sepiida; family Sepiidae; genus Ascarosepion; species Ascarosepion bandense. Next base: position 674,067 of record JBBBDQ010028654.1, on the reverse strand, counting down.
CAATTCAGTTGGGTTTCAATCCTGGCTAAAAGCAATCGGATGTCTAACCGTACTGATGAGCAGTGATACAGCAAAACAGATCTGTCTGCGGATGACTATATATATATATATATATATATATTATTCTATGTTGTACACATGACTCTGAGTTTCATGCATTTCAGCAATATTCAGGTCCTTATCATTTCATACTGAAATGCATGAAACTCCGAGCCATGCATAAAATGTAGGATAATATATATATTTGTCAATATATATTTTTGTTCTGTTATACAATATTGAATACTGTTCCAATCACACCTGATTAATGTTTATATATTGATGTGTATACATACATATACACATATATATACTTATTTACCTCCTTATCTATTTATCTCTCTCTCTCTCTCTATATATATATATATATATATATATTTACATACATAATATTTTAAAAGTGGGCTTTAATCTATGTGTTCTTTCACTTTCTCATACATACACAGGGTGGCATAGGTAAGTGATTATATTTTATTTTTAATTTTGTGCATGCAAATTGTTTGTTTTTAATTTGGTTGACTGTACAGTATAGTAGGGTCAGTTGGGCCCCATATGTGAGAAACAGAGAACCATCACACAATTCACTTCATCTTAAATTGGGAAATGTTGTGCTATACTGCTTGGAATTCCCTCGAAAACTCCAATACAAACACTGAAGATTATTTGGGTGTCAATCTGAGCACAGTGCAGATGATTCAGAAAGAGTTAGGTGAGTCTAATTGGGATGACGAATGTATAACAGCACAGAAAACTCAATCTGATTGTTCTCATAAGAAAAGAACTACTGAATTTGTTGATCAGGACCTCAGACTTAACACAGAGGCCTACATCAAGTGCCTTGAGGAGTTTGTCTGCCCTGAGTCAAGAGTGTGGCTGGAAAGACCCTATGTCTGGCAATAGTTGTAGCCAGTAGCGATTTTATTGAATAAATTTACTCTTTGGTATTTCAAGATATTTTTTATGAAATTTATGTAAATATATCCATTAAAATGAGATGTCAGTGTTATTTTCATTTTTGTGAAATTTAGACAAAAATTCGTCTAAAACACAATCCTCCAAAATGATAAATGATACAACAAAATTAAAAGCTGCAATAAAGCAATGTCTATGAACTAAGACATAACTTGCCCACTTAAAGAATCTATCTCTTAGTAACAATTCAGAAATGCATGCATTGATTATACATCTACTACATTATTGTACCAATTAACATCCCGACTTGATAAGATACAGTCACTTTCTCACCCACACAGTGTGGCTTGCCTGTGTCTCTTCTACAAATACTTTTACAGCTTCTGCTCTGATGAACTTAGCTCACTGGTACACACTATATACAAATTTCCTCGAGCTACAAGATGAGAAACTAGGTCCCACCCTTTTTCTGTGTATACCAATAAATTGTAAACGCAAATTCTATTCCAGCAGCTTCTTTTCTCACACTTCCAACCTGTGGAATTCTCTTCCATATACTTGCTTTCCTGACAGTTACACTCTCCAAGAATTTAAATGTAAAGTCAATAGTCATCTCCTCTCTCACTAACTTACATCCTCTCTCTCATGCTTTTCTACATCCACCCCAATCTCATCAGTAGTCTCTTCCCTCTCTTACTCTCTTCCTGACACCCCCTGCAACCTCTCACTCCTTATAACATTCCTCCTCATTCACCCACTCTCATCAGCAATCTCTTCCCTCTCCTACTCTCTTTCTGACACCCCCTGCAACCTCTCACTCCTCATGACATTCCTTCTGTATAACTCCCTGAACAACAGGGGCAGTAAAATGCCTTGCTTGGGGCAACGCGATTATAAAAAAAAAGGAATAAAGTTCAATTATAAATATATATATATATATATATATATATATATAATAAAGACAAATATCTATAAATATCAACAAAAATACTGTTGTTAACATTCTGGTCTTTCACGTGGTGTGATGTCATAGAACTGCATTACTAATATATGACCTGTGTCTGCGACAATATTTACATTATTCGGACTATTGTCCTCATCTTTGTTGCCATTTGTATGATGTTTTGGTTATTGTATGCTTCAGCCTTCTTTAGGTGCTAGCACCTGAAGAAGGCTGGATAGTCTGAATAATGTAAATAAGTGTAAATATTACTTCATTTCAGAAATATAGACAAATACTGCATCTGCTATTCAGTGACTGTTATCGTTGCATAGCGATGTTTTATGTCAACACAAGATAATATCATCTTTGATGGTGGATGTCTTTATGTTAACGTTCCTGTAACCTCTCTGAAGTTGGCTCATGTGAGCTGAAGGCTTAGAACCAGTGTAATAAAAAAATATACAAATGTTGGACATTTTTTGTCTTTATTTCACCTGAAATTAAAGCAAAAATACGATGTTTAGAATAGCTCATGATTAAACAAATTAGATATTCATTGTCTGTTATATTTAACAATATATGTTTAGAAAATTATCTGCTGCCTCAATACATTAACCATATATATATATATAATCATATAATTATGAATTAAAAGTACATTGCGACATGGAAATTTCTATGTTTCAAGATAGAGTCTCATCATCAGGCAATGTTGGATGTTGGTTGTGAAAATTATTTACATTTAAATACAAAAACCCCTCGATTTGCTACTTATGTATGTTGGAAGATGCAAAATTTATGTGTGTATTCCTTTTAAGTAATCAGAATAAAGATTCACTTTGTAATTTGGCCAGTAGTTTCTAGGGACTACATACTTCTGTTTTTTTTTTTAAGAAAAAAAGGAAGTATGTATTCCTTAGAACTACTGGCCAAATTACAAAATGAATCTTTATTCTGATTAGTTAAAAGGAACGCACACATAATGTGTACATCTTCCAACATACATCAATAGTAAACCGAGGGTTTTTTGTATATATATATATCTAGTGTATCAAGGCAGCAATTTCTAAACATATACTGTTAAATATAAGAGACAATGAATGTGTATTATGTTAATCATCATATTTTGGCTTTAATTTCAGTTGAAAGTGAAGGCAAAAATTCTCCAACATTTGGATGATTTTTTTATTAAGTTGGTTCTAAGCTTTCAGCTCACAAGAGCCATCTTCAGAGAGATTATAAGGATAGTAACACAAAAACATTCACCATCAGTGATGATTTTATCTTGTGTTGACATAAAACTCTGCTAAGCAACGGCAATAGTTACCAAAAATAACAAACAAGAGCGTGGTTGTAGTAAAACCAATATACAATACTACAACCACACTCTCCTGTAGACTTACCTGTCACCTTTCTGATCAGAGTACAATTAAACAACATTTCTCAGAAAAACATAACTATGTAGGTAATATCACACAGATTTTAGTTAACAATACAATAATCCTCACTCATACACACAGTAAAAAGAACCTTCAGATATGGGAGGCCATCTACATTAAATCCAAACAACCCACACTTAATAGAATCACGTTTAAATCTGGTCATAACACATTACATTGCATTTGAATATATGGTTCTGTTATCATTTCACGCTATCACATTGTGTGACATCATAGAACCACATTGCAAATTTGCAAACTGCATTTGTTATTTTTGGTAACTATTGCCATTGCTTAGCAAAGTTTTATGTCAACACAAGATAAAATCGTCACTGATGGTGGATATTTTTGTGTTACCGTCTTAATAACCTCTCTGAAGATGGCTCATGTGAGCCAAAAGCTTAGAATCAACTTAATAAAAAATTATCCAAATTTTAGAGAATTTTTGTCTTTATTTTCAACTGAAATTAAAGCCAAAATACAATGTTTAGAACAGCTCATGATTAAACATAATAGACATTCATTGTCTCCTATATTTAACAGTATATATATATATATATATATATATATATATATAGTATATAACTATAGTATTTACGCTCTCACACCCTGATTGAGCACTATAAAAGAATGGGAGACTTTGAAAACAGTAGCTACTCCGGCATATGCGCATTGCTCATTCAATAATGAATTAGAGCACTATGGCTACTGGGTGTGTATAATGATATACGTGCTAAAATATCTGCCTTCTTCTACCGAACGCTCAAAGCCCAGAGGTAGAATCAACGACTGACGCCATTTTGATCAGGTTTCAATCCTGGGTTAAAAGGTGATCGAAGTCTAACCGTACTGATGAGGTGTGATACAGCAAAACAGATCTGTCTGCGGTTGACAATAGTATATATATATATATATATATATATATATATATATATATATATTGTGATGATCCATGTATACTGTCTTAATATGTATCGGAAAGAATATTAAAAAGTTTTGAATTTAAAAATGTATTTTTGGACAGTATTTGTTTATTTTTATTATTGTATTTTATATTTCAGACCGCCCTTGGTCCTTCATCAGAATTGTTTCTGATAAAGGACCAAGGGCGATCTGAAATATAAAATACAATAATAAAAATAAACAAATACTGTCCAAAAATACATTTTTAAATTCAAAACTTTTTAATATTCTTTCCTATATATATATATATATATATATATATATATATAAGATAGTACTTACTAGGTGCTGGTTGACCTGAAATAAATATAAAATAACAGAACTAAAATTTATATAAAACACTATTACATAAATGCTTCTCAATACTACCTAAATGCAAAGGTTAATCATCAGGCATAAATTCATAATTGTATACCTGATAATTCCCATGAGCATTAAACTTTAATTTGTCTCTAGCAGTGTGAAACAGCTAAAAGGTTGAGTCAAAAGATTTTTGTATGTCAAACTTTAAAAGTTCAAAGAAATTACTTATGAAAAGCATCTATTCATCAAAATATGTCCCATCATAGTCTATTGTCTGTTGTCATCATTGTGCCAGAAGGTCATTTCTATGCTTATACCATTTGGCTGGTTTAGAAACAAAATAATCCTTGCTGTCATTTTCAAATCTCATCCATTGTTAAAGCTGTGTATGCACAGGAATATGCTATGACTTGGAAAAATTTTAAAGAATTACAAAAAAAGATCCATTTTTCATCCCCAGTTACAATTTAATGTAAAAGACAGACATCTTGAAGTTTTACCATCAGTTGTTTTGCAAATGTTGACATATTGTTAAGCCTGGTCATTGATCTGCTCATAAGGAATTTCTTCATAGCATCTGCTCACAAGGGCAAGCTTTGTAAAGAAGCAAGTTCTGATGACAATGTACAATTTTATTAATGAAAACTCAATAAAAATCTTTTAAAATAATAAAATTAATTTACTTAATAAAAAATGAATCAGATCCTCCTTGTCAGTCATATTTAATAAAAGATATTTGAAAGAAAGTTTGCTGCTTAAATACATATTAAGTGTGTGTGTGTGTGTGTGTCAAGAGCTTTGAATAAATTTTCATTCAAAAAATTATCAAAAAAGATGACAAATATCTGAAGACAAGTGTGCAAAAGTTAGTATCTTCCATTACAAATATGGACTAAATCATTTTCTACTATGATGGAAATGTGGAAAGAAACATAATGATACAGTTAAATTTGATAAATACAATTCCATTATTATTCAATAGTCACTAAAATGTTTTCATTTAGTTTTAGATTCAAGAAATATTTCATATAAAATAGGAAAATGCAGGTAAGATAAGGATATTAGTTTGAATAATTTGGAGAATAATAACAATGACTCATATCAGAATTTTAAGCAAAACTATTAAAGACATGTTAAATAAAAGAAAATAATTGTTGTAAAAAACTAAAATCTTGAGATATAATTATTTGATCAATTAAAATTGGACTTGTTCAGAATTTTATAATAATTGGATTACAGGAATTTTGAAAATAAAGAATTAGATGATTAAGAGCAAAAAATTTTCCTGATAAATGGATTAATTTTATTAAATATATTCTAAAAAAGTTCAGGATATTTTTTGAATTCTAAAATAATGGCAGCAATAAAAGAAAAAGACAATTTTTGTTTCTGTGATGAGAAATTTCTTGCTAATTCAATTTTAACCAAGTGAGGCTATATCGCAAGAATTAAATCACACACTCACACACACACACACACACACATACACAGTGTTTGCATTATTTATTTTTATACAGACTTAAAATCTTCTGAATAGGATGAGACTATTGAATCTTTGATTATTTAGTTTGAATAAACCTGCACTATTTTGATAGAAATTTATTATTGGCTTGGTTCTGAAAATACTTGACACATGATTCAAGACATGTTTCTATTGAATGAATTAATTTGACAATTTGTATTATTTTTTCAACTGTTTTATTTTACCTGCATTTTTAAGTAAAAAAAAAATTTCAATGTAAAATCTATTCAGATTTTCATTATAAGCCATATTGAATTAAAATTTCTTTCTTTCTTCTTTCAGTACAGAAATACAGAAGCAATTGATTGATAATTCACACATAGACACACATACACATGTGAGTGTATATTTCTTGTAATGAGAGAAAAAGGGAGCTGAAAAGTGCTGTGCCTCATCAAGAAGTTTTTCCAAAAGTAAAAAAGTATGGTTATTTGGGAAAGCAGACTAGGTTAAGAATTTTTCATTTCATTTTTCATAGTAATTATGAGATTAATCGATTCCATACTGGAAATGTTAGACATTCATTGACTGAACACTGAGTGTTACTGCCAGTTGAAATTTATATATATATATATGGGTGTGTGTGTATGTGTACAAGTATATATGTAAGCAGGTTTTATTAAAAAATAACACACAAGGTATTATGGTTGGGTTTTTTATATAATTTTTGATGTGATATGCTGCAAAAAGAAAAAAATAATAAGATCACATGTAAAACAATATAAAAAATTGAGCATAATACTAAAAACACCTTGCTTGTTATTTTAATGAAACCTGTACAAAACAGAGATTGGTTCCAAAATATGCATATATATATATATATATATATATATATATATATATATATATGCATTGAAATGGTTGTTACAATGGTTTATGAAAGCATAGTATCACTACACAAAAATACTTGTGTTTCAGAGCTCAAGTGCTCTTCTTCTGGTGATTAGTAGAAATGAAAAATAAAGCCCCTGTATATATATATATATATATATATATATATATATATATATATATATATATATATATCAAAAGATATACACCCTCCTGTTATGTATAGAGGCTATAACCTGTGAGGAAACAGCTAATAATCCTCTAAAATATTTTGCCATTTTTTTTGACAGCTGGAGTATATTTGTGTATATATATATATATATATATCCAAAAGCTTAGAACCAGCATAATAAAAAAATATCCAAATGTTGGACAAATTAAATTAAAAATTAAAGCCAAAATATGATGTTTAGAATGGCTCATCATTAAACATAATAGACATTCATTGTCTGTTATATTTAACATTATATGTTTAGAAAAAAAAATATATATATATATAAAACAAACAAGCAGCAAGACACTTTCTGTTGTCTGTTCATCAGACGTGATAAATTAATTTGATTAATGGTCAACTCTTATCATTAGAGATCACAATGCATTTTCCTGTACATACAGTTTTATCTTTCATTCTAACCTGAAGAAACCAAAGACCGAAAACACTCTTGGTGAAATCTATCATTTATAGATTTTCTGCTTTGTCTCATTATCTTCAAACATATGCACATACATACACCCACACACACACACACACATATATAACAAACAATGAATATCTGTTACTCTTTGGTCAAATAAGCCAAATATATCACTTTAAGTCAACTGGAAACTTGTAAAGGAACAAAATTGTCTGTAATATTCCAATTACATTTGATTATTGTTGGACATTTCAAGAAAAGAAAGAAGATGAACTATATCCCATTGAGCACTGATGTTGTTAATGGTCTCGACTTTCAAATGAACGTAGGTTTCACATGCTGTTGTGGTGGAATAGATTTTCGATTTAAAAATTTCACATGACTTACTCACTTAATTGAAACTAAGTGAAATTCAACAATGTGTCCGACAGCTATATTTTTGTTATATAAACTAGAAAAGGTTTAAATGAAGAATTGTTCACGAGATATACTCTATTAAAATATATTTTAAAGGTATGGTATCAGGTAAAAACAATCAATATTCGGAGTAGAGTGTATGTAAATATAAGCACTCTGGACACATTTTCTTGCAGTCTTTAGGACATGTGAGTTGGTAGTAGCTCAAATATTCTTATATGCTAGTTGTTAGAAAATAACATAAAATGGAAATAAGTAATACTGCTGACCATTATACCACAATGACTAACATATATTGTCATGCTACTACTCAAGCCACATAACGTATTATGCATACTGTCACCATTCATTGTTGATCTATGTGTCACACTGGTTATATATCTATATATATATATATATATATATATATATATGGATGTGTGTGCATGTGATAGACAATCAAATTTTATTATGCAAGTCAATATCTTTCCTAGTCAATGTTGGTAAAATATTCAGAATATGATTATCTCTGTATGAGTCTCTTGCTAATAAAATCTTTTGGGAGTGTCAGGTTTATGCACAAATATTTTTGTGTGCAGGAATGCAAGCATGTTAATGTATGAAAATATGTATATGTGTTTTGTCCAAGAGAATTGATATATATATATAAAAAGAGAGCAAGTGAAAGGGAGAGAGAGACAGAGAAATTATACAGTATTTCTACATTTTAGTGCATAGATAGTCATAGGCAATCATTTTACATTATTCACATATTTGTTCACTTTTTCTAATATATATATATTAGTAAAATTGAATGAATGTGAATAATGAATATATATATATATATATATATATATATATATATCTATATATATATAGTAATGAATATATATATATATATATATATATATGTATGTATATATATATCCACATACACACACACACACACACACACACACACACACACACACACAGGGTGCAATATGTAAATTGTCGCTAGTCTATATCTTTAATTATGGGCATGCTCATTGTTTGTTTTCACTTTTGTTGACTGCACATACAGTAGGGTCAGTTGGGCACTATCTGTGAAAAAAGAGCACCATGACACAATTTCTTCTGCCAGAAATTTGGAAACAGCATGCTGTGTGCTTGCCATACATGCTAAAAGAAAAGATCCAATACGATCATTATAGAAGATTCAGAAAGAGATAGATTCATCTAATGCTGATTATGAAGGTGTTAGGAGTAATCACTAGGAGTAATCACTAGGAGTAATCACTAGTGATAGCTACATTGTGGTTCCATTTGTCTTCTAATAAAACATCAAACTCAACACAGAGGCCTAAATCAAGTGCCCTGAAGAGATAGTGCTTCTCTGGGTCAAGAAGGTGTTTGGTGGAAGACCCTATATCTGGCAACAAGACTCCACACCAAGCCACAGAAGCAGGAGGACCCAGTCATGGCTGTCAGACAATTTTTGTGACCACATTCCCTTCATATCTGGCCACCTGACTCCACATACTGCAACTCCTTTGATTTATCATATGTCAGGTGCAGTTGAGCAAGAGGTCAACAAAAATATTTGTAATACCAAAGATCAATCGAAGACAGGGATTGCTGGAGATTCCGAAGTCATCAATGGAAATTTTCTTGAATAAATTCACTCTTTAGTATTTCTAGATATTTTTATGCAATTTTGGTAAATATCTGTTAAAATGAGATGATGTTGTTATTTTCATTTTTGTGTAAGTTAGACAACAATTCATCCCTCACACCATGTATATATAAACATTTTCTAATATATATATAATGTAGAATCCTTGGTATTTTGTAAGGTAAATTCTAATGAAGACAAACTCTAAATAGAACTCAATGTTAAACTTTATTGCTAAATTTCACAGAGTAAAATAATCAAGAAAAAAGTTTGGATATTTTACAAATCCATGGGTAATAAATATTTCATGGCCCTTATCATACAACAGTGAATGTTTAAAATCATCCAGAAAATAGTCCCGTGAAAAAAAAGAGAAAAAACAAAAAAGAAGAAAGAAAAAAATTGAGAAAAATGTTTAAAGAAAAAAGAGAAAGAAAAGGGGAATGAAAGGTTAAGGGGGAAAGGAGGTTAAACTTAACATATTAGAGTGAATCGACACATAGCATTTATGGTCTAGATACATAACAAATTTTCATTAAGGAAAATGAGAGTATTGACCAAAGTTGAAAGTCTTCTGTTTTCTTTGAAAAACATGACATTAAAATTTAACATTTTAACTTTAAAGATAAGGGGTTGTATCTATGCTGGAAAAATAAATTGTAAATTCTTGTTAATTCAAAATATAATATTAACAATAGTAGTATTATTATATTATTATAAACGTAGTAATAATAGCATGGTAATAAAAAAAAATTATATTTAGAAATTTTAAGAAATTATATTTTAAATACAAATAATAATAATAATAATAAAAATAATAAAGCCAATTGGTAATCTTAAATGAAGACAACATACACCAAAATGTTAATATAAAATGATAATGAATTAAAAAGAAAACATTAAAATTTTTATATATATATATACACACAAATATATATATGTGTTTGTATATATATATATATATATATATATATATATATATATACTAACAGTATAGCCCAGCATTGCTCGGGTGTAATGAAAGCTTTAAAACTAATCCATGGTCCTGGAGCTCAGACTCTTTGGACGTTGGCACAAAAGACTAAAAAGCAATAGTTGTTTCCAGTTAAAGCAAAACCGTAGACTGAAAGAAAAATTAATGGATGTAAGTCAAATTTTGATTTCCTGGTATTGATATCAAATAAGTTTTTTCGTTGTAAACTGAATTTTGAAGACTAAATAAGTCCTCTGAGTAAATGGTATCATGGCTGAGACTAAGAACTACAATTATACCTACTTAGAGCCAAACCAGAAGCAAAAACTGAAATAAAAGGGCTGAAAAAAATGCAGACATACAGGCAGATAAACAGAAACACACACAAAGATCTTGCTTTTTATATATATATATATATATATATATATATATATATATTATCGATTTTCTGCACTACTGTGAGAACTGCAACCTTGAAACTTCTGAATATCGTTTCTTATGTCTTTATCAAATTTGATTAAAATTGGACCACTCCTTCTATAACCTGATTTTTTTGATTATCCATTTTTGATATTTATCACGGGTACCTCCACACAAAACCTAGCTAAGAACACTCGCAGACGCAAATAGTATAATTGTTTAAATTTTCAAGAAAATCAGTTCAGCCATTTCGGAGTCTATAAGTAACAGATACACACACTTACACACACAGACAAAGTTCCATTTATAAATAAGTTTATATATATATATATATATATATATATATATATATATATATATATACATAGTACTGTGCAAAAGTATTAGGAGAAGAACTGTTTTATCTTTTATGAGATATATTGACAGAAAATAAACAATTTAATTAAAGTAATTTTATTAATCAAAAAATGCTTTAACAAGAAAAAAATATTTGTTACAAAATAAATTTAATATTTAGTATAATGGCCTTTTGCTTTGATCACAGCCGTCATTCTGTTGGGCATTGACATCACAAGCTTCTTCAATGTATCTAATGGTATCTCCTGACAAGCAGCTTGTATTTGTCCCCAAATTGGGTCTTGAGAAGTAACATTAGATTTATCAATTCAAGAGGGGATGGAGAATAAGAAAAAAGTCAGTCATATCCAAGGATAATAGAATAATGAGTAGTTTCAAAATAACTTGTTTAATAGAAAATAGGAAAAATTAAATATGAAATCTTTGTAATACATTTCTTTTACACCTAGTTTTAAATAATCAATATTTATTAGCAATTTCTTTGGCTTTTCACCCTGTATTTGAATTTCAGTGAGGTTTTTTAAGAAAATCAACCTTGTCCTAATACTTTTGCACACTACTGGTAGTGTCCAAAAGTGTTATGACAGGGGTGATTTTAAACTTTATTTTAATGTCTCATAAAAAATAAAATAGTTCTTGTCCTAATACTTTTGCAGAGTACCATATATATATATATATATATATATATATATATACTCCCATGGTGAGTGATCAGAAGGTGAATGACCCTGCACACATTGCAAATGATGCAGATGCAAGACCTACATTTGAAGTACCCTCCATGCAGTACTATGAGATGTATGGTATACTAGAGCCACTTGACATGTGCAGATACATAGATTTGTATGGGATAATAAATTAATTAAATCAACTCTTCACTTTTACAAAAATTCACAATGATGTGTGAAATCCTGGTTTTACCAAATAGAAAAAGGATTGACCATCTGCTTAAGGTTGAAACCAGATTTCACAAGTAGGTGTTAAAATGATTTTTGACCAATGGGAGGGACTTGTAAAACTTGGAAGGACTTAGCAATCCAGTGTGAAATTCAAAAGGACAGTATAAATGGCCTCCCTGTCAGTCAAGAGTCAGAGATATGGGAGCAGCTAAAGAGAGACACACATCTAAAATGTAACTTCAAACTTCAAGTGACTCAGACATTGTCCTCTTTCTCTTTCTCCTTATCTATTTCAACAATTACTACTAGAACATTTTGTAGGAACTCTACCCTTAACCTCTTAGTAATGTTTCTAATTGAACATTAATTTCCACAACTTATGTTACTTCTCCTTTTAATAAATTTCTATTTTAACATTCAAAATGTATATTTTATTATTCCACTCTTCTACACAATTCCACATATTCCAACCTGCTAACGATAATTCTTCATAAAACTCATAAGCTGTAGGGAGTTCAGTTAAGTCTGACACAAGGCTGAACAAAAGAAACATTAACCATCTCCCTATGCTACAGATTCTCTCTGACAGCCTTTAGAATTTGTTTTTGTGGTCAGACATATAAGTGGATCTCTGTTTTTCTAGATGCATAGTTTATGGTACCACAGATTCTGTCCCAGTGTCATGATGATAAACAGCAGCAAAGGTTGGATGACTTAATTACCTTCTGTCTGGAAACACAATCTGATACATCTGTGCAGCCCCATTTTCATCACCATTTGCACAGCCATACAATATGAATATCATGCCATTGTAAAATGGAATGCTTCTTAGTTAACTCACTATTACACAAATTAAACATCAAAGACAGATTATCCACAAAATTACAAAATGAATGACAAATGTTACCTAGTCTACATGACAATACAGTGCCATCTACTGTAAACTATTTTTAAACTTAATAACTTAAAAACAAAGGATTTTTGGAGATGTTTACATGAACTTTTGACTTTTTTTTTTGCTTTCGTATGAGAAACCTGCCCTCAAATTTAGCAATGTTTTATATATATATATACACTACATATGATAATTATTTACATGCAATTTCTTCTCCCCTCATTAAAAATATATATTTATATCTATATTTATTTTAGCGTTCTCCTTTTTTTTGCGTTTCGTTTTTGTTGCTGTTTTTCATTTAATTTGTGATTCCCAGAATTTTCTCCTGATAAGATGTTGTCAAAAGAGCTCTAGAGACTGTTAATAAATTCCTTGTTTTTAAACAATAAAACATAGTATAATATTAAACATAGTATATATATATATATATATATATATATATATATATATATATATATAAGCTAACATGAACAACATTAACTCTGAAATCTCCACACACATTCTCAAATGCCTATAATAAATAACAGTAGTGGTTGGTTATCCCAATGGCTTTCCATACTTAATACTTCCTGCCCCCACTCCCATGTGGTCATGTGAGACACCACAAGCTGTAGTGCGATTTTTGCTTCCAGCATACACACATGTGTTTGCCAATCCTCCACACAAACAAAAGAGAAGACTACTACTATCATCATCCGTGAACTGCTCGTTACAACTAACACTATTTTCATCTTTGATAATGGCTGATGTAAGCTTAAAGCTCAGAAAGAATTAAATAAAAAACATGTATCAATATTGTGATTTTCTTTCCTCTTTCAATGATAATGCTATTAAGCTTATCAGACGATATGAAAAAAAATTACATAAAATAAATCTACAAAACTTGTCTATATTATTCACTGAAACATGCATCACTATATATATATATATATATATATATATATATATATATATATATACACTACTGGCCATAATTATTAGGCCACCCCAGTGTTTTAAAAAATGATGTATTTCATTTTATTTTTTAGAATTTATTGCCAAGTGAATAATTGTAAATGAAACCAGAATGGTTCTTTTGTTAACACTGCACAATAACATGTGCATCAAATGAATTTATAAATATTTAATAATTACCTTCATTGCAGTTTCATCAATGAAAGAATGAAGATAATTTAGGGTGATTTGGACAAGTTCATCTTTGCTACCATGCCTTGTAAAATTTTGCTAAGTAATAATAACAAAACAATTCTATTTTCATTTAGAATTATCCAATTGGCAATAAATACTAAAAATAGTATGAAATACATAATTTCTTAAAAAAAAACTAGTATGGCCTAATAATTATGGATGGTAGTATATATATATATATATATATATATATATATATATATATATATATATATATATATATATATATATATATATATATATATATATATAGTCATCCACAGATAGATCTGTTTCGCTGTATTACAGCTCATCAGTATGGTTAGACATCTGATTGCTTTTTACCCAGGATTGAAGCCGGACCAAATTGGTGTCAGTTGACGATTCTACCTCTGAGCTATGGGTGCTCAGTAGAAGGAGGCAGACTTTTAGCATGTGATATATCATGCATACACACACCAATAGCTGAGGGCATTCTAATTCATTACTGAATGAATGGTGCATAGATGCTAGAGTAGCTACTGTTTTCTCAAAGTCTACCATTCTTCAAGTGTGCAAGTGAGAGTGAGAGAAACATGTGAGGCTGAGAGAAACATACAAGTGAGAGTGAGAGAAACATACAAAGCTTTCAACACCAGCAGCAACTAAAATGAATAGCAAATATAACTCAAAGGATAAAAAATAATGACATAATCATGGTGTTAATGTTCCACACTATTTTAAACAAAATTTTAAGAAGGAAGCCCTCGTCATCAATATCAGAAAAAGCGATAATAAAAAAAGCAAAATACAGAAAACATTAATAAAGAACTACATCAATGCAGAAAAGAGCAATAACAACTACTGGACTTGATAAGCATATTTTCCTGAAGCAAATGTTTTAAAAGAAACATTTTATAAATTTCAACCAAGCAAAAGTACTAACTGCTCAGTCAATGAATGCTAAATGTTTCCTTATAAAAAACATCTATTATTACCATTACCATATATATGTATGTGTGTGTGTGTGTATGTGTGTATAACAGTATGTGCTGAAAAGTTCTCAGCCAAACCCAGATGCAATACACCCTCAAATGCCTAGTCATTTGCTTTGAGAACCCCATCAGATAATATATATTGGCCAGTGGTGAATATACATAAGCATCTACATATTGCTTTATAATGCTTTCATAGTTCCCTATATTGAAAAAGTTATGTATATGCACACATTTATACATACATTGTAATATCAATGTGTGTGTGTGTGTGTGTTTATACTCATACACCCACTTGTACTTCTATACTATGTTTATATACTGGGATATAAATATACATATTGCTTTATAATGCTTTCATAATTCCCTATACTGAAGAAGTTATGTATATACATACATTTATACATATATTGTAATATAAGTGTGTGTGTGTGTGTTTATACTCATACACCCACTTGTACTTCTATACTATGTTTATATACTGGGATATAAATATACATATTGCTTTATAATGCTTTCATAATTCCCTATACTGAAGAAGTTATGTATATACATACATTTATACATATATTGTAATATAAGTGTGTGTGTGTGTGTGTGTGTGTGTGTGTGTGTGTTTTTACTCATACGCCCACTTGTACTTCTATACTATGTTTATATACTGGGATATAAAATTTGTAAATAAAAGCTTTCTTTGTGAGAATCAGAAAGAACATGTCAAGCAGAGAACCAATAGAATTACCTCAAATAGAAATGTATTTGTAAAAGTGAATAGAGTCAGAGGATATTTGTACAGCTTATAGAAATAATCCATCTGATTGATTTTGAAGAAAAATCAATGCAGGTACACAAGTAATAGGAAATACCTTTTCTCACAAATATGGCTCAGTCTACATTATCAAAGTGAATGTTATTTGCTCTCTCTCTCTCAACACACACACACATATATATATATATATATAATCTGCCTTTGTAACAGACAGCAGAGCTCAATATACAAACCTATATATATATATCTATATATACAAACTTATATATCTATATCTATATATATATATCTATATATATATATATATATATCAATATACAAACCTATATATATATCTATATATATCTATATATATAATTTAGTGCAAAGAATTTATCACTTTTAACTAAACAGGTTCATGCCCATTTCAAAGTTTCATGAGGATACCGTTATGCTGCCCTAACTCATCAGGGCTGGTTTTCTTGCTGCTGAGTCTCATTTTTTTACTTATTTATAGGGAGCCTGATGTGATTTGATATTTTGCAAGATTGATTCTGTTTTTGATTGGTTATTTTTCTTTTTGTTTTTCTTTATTTTTATTTTTCAACAAAAATAAAGAAACATACAAGTTAGCCCTAAGAAACAGCAGATACTTATAATAAACTTGAATATATAAAAAAAGATAAATCAACAAAAACAATAGAAAAATGAGCATAATCTGTTTCAACATACCCCACAACAACAACATAAAGACAAAAATAGAAAAAATCTCTTTCAACATAATAGAAAAGCACTTCCTAAAATACAGTAAACTATGAAAAATTATCAAAAATACAAAGTCAGTTACAGCTGCATGGAAAACATGGAGAAAATAATAACCAAACACAACAAAAAGTTACTTAATAAAGCCAATAACAACAGCACAAACCAACAATACAATACAAACAGATGTAACTGTCAAAAGATAGTTGAATTCTAAACCTTCTGTTATTTAAAATATGTAATATATAAATTAATTTCTCAAACTAAAATATAAATATTCATTACATTATAAAACAATTTTAAGAATTAAATCATTTTTTCACTTTTGTTCATTAGATATTAAATTATATCACTTAGTATGATTTATAATTTACCTTGATTTTCAGTTATCCTGATGCATATTTATGAGTATCCTTAAATTTAAGAAAAATAAAATGTTTCTTTTCTTATTTTTTCTTCTTTCTTTTTTCCATTCCCCTTATTTTATTTTATTTTATTTCTCTTTATTTTTTGATTATTGTCTTTTGTGTGTTATTATTGTGTGCTTCTATAGTTTTTGTTTGTATATGTATTTTGAGTATGTCTGTTTCTGTCCTCCTTTTTGTGTCAGTATACACTTTCACCTTTAATTTTTTTATTGTGCATTTATGTGATTTGATGTATTTGTTCTTTGTTCTGTGTGTTTATGTGTGTGTGTGTGTGTGTGTGTGTGGATTGTTGTATCTATTCATAAATTTTTGACACTTCCAGTTAAAGCATAGACACATTGTTCCTTGCAAGTAACTAATTTTTCCTTTGTTAAAAACCATTTTTCGAACGTTCTGAGTGAAATTAACTTTTTTATTTATTTTTCACAGTCTGTACAAAGCAGTTTGTATTCTTACTACAGTGAAAATAATTTCTAGATTTATAACCATTTAAATATGTGCTGAGTTTTCCTTTCAATATTTCATATTGCTCCGGATAATATCCATTGAGCTCTCTATTTTTATCTATTTAATATTTTATATTATTTAGAGAAAATCTTTTGGATTATCCTAGCTGCTTGTTTTTCATGTACATCCATCTGCTAAGGTTGCGAGCTAATCCTAATTGCAGATACCCACTCGGGCACATTTGTGCTTCAACACTATTGTATACTTATTTGTATACAGTCATGTAATTTTTCTATCTTCTTAAATATATGGACACTATTGTAGTAGAGTAGAGTGATTATACTGACTAGTGGTCATCTCTCTCTGTCTTTCTCACTGCCTACAGGCAGGAGGAACCCAGAGGCAGCTCTGCCAAATGGTAGTGTATCATCTGGTGTGAATAGACAAAAGCCCATCCCAGCCTTAAGAAGGATCTAAGGGATATAATTGTCTGAGTTTAAGGGCTCAGAATTCCCAATTTAATTGACCTTGTGTTACACCTGCCATTAGCATTTGCCCAAATGGGGAGGTGGTAAATACAGAGTTTATTATACTGACTTGCAGTTCTCTAGCTGTCTATCTACTTCACACAGCAAGCAAGTCTTGATATATTATTATTCCCAACTTCTGTTTTGGTGATCACTCATGCAGTAATCTTTTAAGGTTATAACAAACACACAGAAAGCCAACATATGTATTCTACTGCAACTATGCTGGTCAGTCATTGGTTACAGTTTCTGGGGGAAGAGCACATAATCTGATGCAATGACTTGTGACATATGCTAAAACAGTTATCAATGGTTTTCTAAACAGTTTCATTTTCCAATTTCACTTAAAAAGCTTAAGTAACACATGACAAGGCTTTCTGGCATTTTCCAATGGTGCTGCATTATATATATCCTTCTTTAATTTGTATTTTGATCACCTGAAGATCACAAAGAGTTTGAAACTTGAGTAGCAACTTGAGCTGTGCCTTGTTAAGTGTTGCCTTGTTAAATGTAGATGCTCTAAAGCATTTCTTGCTCTGTCTGGCTAGTCTAGAGATTGAACAATTATTTACTGCTTAGGCAGGTGTGTGATTTTTTTTCTTATGTAAGATTTTTCTTGGGTTTTGCTTTTGTTTTTTGCTATCTGTATTTTTCTCCCATTTTTTCTTTTTTTCATTTGAGGTCTTTTGACAGATAATCTGTTGCTCAGGGTATGCCAGTAATTAATAACATATTATAATATAAAGAAAACAGATATTCAGTAGAAAGACTTCGTATATTTTCAAAAATAAATTGTACACATTGAAAAATTTTGTTTAAAATTGGATAGTTTATTCTTTGTCCTACAGGAAAACAGCCAAGTAGATTAAAGCACTGGTTTGTGAATTTATTAACATAGTAATTTTGTGTTCAGTCCCTATACCAGGAAGAGTACGCTAGACTAGATATAGCAACAGTATTCAATACACAGATGAATGGTAGATCTGTAAATGTGCTAGATGGATTCTGATGAGAAATAATATTCTGGTATGAAACTGTAACCCAATTTTCCTTGACGCTAAGAAGGCAGAGTGTGTTGCTCTCCTAGAGTCTTGCATGAGCCATGCTGATGGCAGGAAGAAAAAGTTCTCTATGGTGGTTAAATGAAAGCAGTTTTTGTATTAGAGGCATTAAAAATTACAAGCCATTTTCTGCCCCAGTTAACCATTGATTGGAGGTTCTTACCAAAAACAGCTGCCAGGTTTACTTTGTCAGCTTTGAATTTGCTTGCAAGACAGAAGTAAATGGTAGTGTCATCTGCCTAGTTGGGAGATCATTGATGAAGATCAGAAACAGCACAGGTCCCAGCATAGAGCTTTGAGGGACACCTGTGTTTATGTGAAAAGATTTGGAAGTGAGCATATTCAAAACAATCTTCATTTCATGATTTGATAGAAATAACTGGATTAAATCAAACATTCATTGTGTGATATCATAGCCCTGAAGCTTGTGTAGAAGACCAGAGTGTCAAACCCTGTCAGATGTCTTCCAGATTTCTACAGCTACATCTTGAGCTTTTCCATTATTATCAGGAGCTTGATATACATGTTATGGTGGTTAGCCATTTCAGCATTGACTCAAATACTTTGCTGGAAAGTAGTAAAAGACTAAGAGGATAGTAATTTGAGAGGTCAAAGGATTCTCCAGAGTTCTTAAAAACAGGAAGTACAAAGAAGAACATCCAAAAAGCTGGAAAGCAGGAAGCAGTGAGGCAATTGTTGTAGAGTTTGAAAAGAACTGGAGTCAGTTTGGAAGATGACTTTTGGAATCTTGTCACTTCTGGAGTCCATCTTGATAGACCAAGGTTCAAATTATATATAAACAGTCCAAACTCATTAATCTGGCACCCTTAGGATTAGAGCACAACCGAATCACAGAAAATAGCAAATGATAGAAATTGCTAAAAAAAATACCTATGTAAGAATAATGTTATCAACTCATTTCCCACATGCACACACACACACACACACACACACACACACACACACATATATATATATATATATATATATATATAACTGTCTTATCAAAGAAAAAAAAGCTTAAAACAGGAAATAAAACAATCAATACTCCTTTGTATTGTTTTATGCAATCAATACAAATTCTCAAAAAAGACTAAAGACAAATATATATATAGTACTGTGCAAAAGTACTAGGACAAGAACTATTTTATTTTTTATGAGACATCAAAAAAACTTTAAAATCACCCTCGTTGTAACACTTTTGGATACTACCGGTAGTGTGCAAAAGTATTAGAACAGGGGTGATTTTCCTAAAATCCTCACTGAAATACAAATACATGGTGAAAAGCCAAGTAAATTACTCACAAATATTGAGTATTTAAAACTAGGTGTAAAAGAAATGTATCAAAAAGAAATTATAAATTTTTCCTATTTTCTATTAAACAAGTTATTTTGAAACTACTCTATTGAACATCTATGCATATTTTGGACAAAAAATTGATAACAAATACATTTGCTTGGCAGGCAATACCATTAGACACATTCAAAAAACTTGTGATGTCAATGCCTGACAGAATGAAGGCTGTGATTAAAGCAAAAGGCTACTATACTAAATATTAACTTTATTTTGTAACAAGTAGTTTTTTCTTGTTAAAGCATTTGTTGATTAAATCAAATAAAATTACTTTAATTGTTTATTTTCTGTCAATATGCCTCATAAAAGATAAAATACTTCTTGTCCTAATACTTTTGCACAGTACTGTATATATAGATAGATAGATAGATAGATAGATAGACAGATAGATATCTAAACTTATTTATAAATGGAACTTTGTCTGTGCGTGTGTGTGTGTGTGTGTGTGTGTGTCCATTACCTATAGACTACAAAACAGCTGAACCGATTTTCTTGAAAATTTACACAGTTGTACTATAAGTGTCTGCGAGTGTTTTTAGCTAGGTTTTGTGTCGAGGTACCCCCGATAAATATTGAAAATTGATAATCAAAAAAATCGGGTTATAGGAGGAATGATTCGATTTTAATCAAATTTGATACACTCATAGACAAAGACATAAGAAACGATATTCAGAAGTTTCAAGGTTGCAGTTCTTACAATAGTGCAGAAAATTGATAATATATATATATAAAAGGCAAGATGTTTGTGTGTGTGTCTGTTTATCTGCCTGTATGTGTGTATTTTTTCCTTTTATTTTAGTTTTTGCTTCGGGTTTGGCTCTAAGTAGGTATAATTGTAGTTCTTAGTCTCAGCCATGATACCATTTACTCAGAGGACTTATTTAGCCTTTAAAATTCAGTTTATGATGAAAAAAA